>JAQYXR010000275.1:0-107649 GCA_030545055.2 Neoaliturus tenellus | reverse complement strand
TTGAAAACAAGTCAAATATGTTTACCCCATCAAATATAAAAAAATACTACATGAAATAAAAGAGAAAGATTTTTTTAATAAGGACAGCTAGTAAATTATGAATTCTATAATATTACTTTGTTAAACTGTAGTATTTTTACTGATACGGTAAATTATATTCAACAATTTTTGTTATGTATTATATACAAAATAACATTATAGATTTATTCTAAATAAGGATTTTTTTAAATCCTTATTCAGTTATATATATCCTTATGATATATATGATATATATATAAATCATAATATCCTTATGATTTATTCTAAAATCCTTATTTAGTTATATTACGGCTCCGGGGCTATACAACATGGACTTTAAGATTTATTCTAATTTATGACGCTTGTGTACATGTACAATTTATTGTAAAATTATGAAGTATAATACATCGTTCAATTTCAACTTTAGATTCAATTTTAATTGAAGTAATTAATTGACACACTTGCACGAAGTTGGATAAAACTTAACGCAATCAGGACATTGCAACAGTTATCAATTTCAAGTTTAATCAAAACCTGTTGTTCCAACTATTTATGCAGTATTATAAGAGTACAATTCATAAAATGTTAATGTAAATAATATTTATAAAATTTTAGCTACTAATTTAGTATGATCTACAATTAAACTATTAAATGTGTAACGTTAATCCAAATTTTATTCACAAGTTTTATACTTACAATATTATAAATTTTTCTTCTCATAATGAACCTTATTTTAAAATATATCAAACACCGTGTATCAGAGTAATAAAGGTTTTTTTTCATAAAATAACGCATAAGAATATATTTATAATAATATTTTAGAGTTGACCAAAATATTGTAAATTCATTTGAAAAATCTTTCATTGCAAAAAATTATGTTATCAAAGCGTAATTATCATAATAGATCTACTAGATTTATTAAACGTAGATTATACATACATAATTTAAAGTAATACATGTTAATTTTGAGTAAACCACTGAATATAAATTTATGTTAAGAGACTTGTAGGATGTATAAAACAAAATGAATAGTCATAACTAATAGCAAAACGTTGACGAATCCAATGAATATCCGTTACACTGTAAAATTTAAGATAATAATGAAAGTAATATAATTCATTAACAAAGGTATTGCTAGCTTTATTCATACCACTAAATCTCAATTGTAAAATGTGATTTACTCATGCTAAGTAGGTACAGAACCTGCAAATTGGTAAGAGTAGTTTCAGCAGCATGCTGGCGCTAATCTTCTAATCTCTCAAATTGTCCAGGTTTGTATTTATGGGTGTTCCCGCGAAGTTTAATTATGTTTATATCTCACTAGTTAAACTTCTCTCTTCTTAAACCTTGATTATAATTGGAAGGATTTTCATTCGTGTTCTTATTCTTGCATTATAGTTGGTAATACATATCCGTTTAACTACTGAAAGCAATTAAAATCTTTTCATTTATTGTCAACGGCGAGTAAAAAATATAATAACATTCAAAAGTTTTAACTTTGTTAGGCCTATTTCACTTTTTTTAACTGCTTAAATCTAGAGTCATTCCTACGGTATTTCTACAAAGACAAATTACGTACGGTACTATTTATATAAATTAAAATACCGTACCATATACCATGTGCTTTATTGATATAATACATTACGGGGATAGGTTCTGTGTTTCTCAAATTTCAATTTTAAGTTCATATATCACGTGTGTCATAAAATATTTACTATTACCTTTCACAGTATCTACATTGAAACACACCTTGAAAAAAATTTGCTCTTTTATCTGGTTGGTTGTTTTTCTATTGGAATAATTAATTCTCTAATCCCAACTAAAACCCTCTTAAGAAAGCAGAACTTCTATGCCAAGGGCATTCCCACAAAGGAGCCAAATACACGCAACGATGGTTATTGGACAAACCCCAGAGGAGATTCACAGAAGTTATCCTGTAATCCCAGAAGGCTCTTTTAGGGGCCTACATTATTCATCAAGTCGTTAACTCGAAAAATCACTCGACTCTAGAATTTCTATTACTATTATTGTTTGTCCTGAAAACATATAATGTATTTAAACGTTTCAACATTTTGTTATATTAGTACATAATAAATTTTACTTTATTTATATTAATTAATTTTGTTTTATACATTACGTTACAAAACATGATCTTTATTTAACTCTGGTACAAATATAAGCTTGTTTTTCCAAAACAAGAATAAAAATAAAACATAAAATATCCATATCCCCTAAAGCATGTCTTGGTAAAAAATTAATTGCGCTACGACCTATGATAAATAATTTTAATGGGCTTTGCATTAAGAGCAATTTGCCACAAACTCTATGTGTAAAGGTCACGTGGATTGGGAGTTGTTAAATTTTGTTCACCAATACACTTTTAATGCAAGTTTGATCGGCTATGATTTTTGTGTCGGTCGTCCTTTTAAAGTCTGGTTTAAGGCATTTTTCTCCATTCATAGTTCGTTTTTAATTTGATGTACATTTCGACATATGCTCTTATACATTTAAGATTGTTTGGACTCCTTAAAGTGCGTTTTTTTCACCCTGTAGAAGAAACAGTCCTTAAACAGACATACTTTGCTTCTTAATCTTTGAATGTCTTATTGTGCATAAAAATGATATTTGAAGCCTTGATTGACGACTAAAACGAACCGAATAGAACATATGGTTCAAGAATACTTGCTAGTTAATTATTATTTAAATATAATACCTAATAGACTGGTATAATAGTCCGGGGCCGTTATGACAATATAGGGGTCCAATCGGACAAAATTAATAACGAAGCAAAACCACTTGGGACGTTTATGGCATGGTCTTTTGATCATTTTGTGAAAATTCCCAACTTTTCCCACTTTGGCATTTTCCGCCATCTTGGAAAATGGCGGCTAAAATATTTTACTATGTAAGCGTTTATTTAAAAATTTATTATACGATAACTATGCGATGTGAAAACCCCCAAAAAGATTTATTCTATTCAGAAAAAGATTTTCTAAAAGGAAATGTGGTATTTATTGATGGTATCTCACACACCAAGGACAATATTTTAACATAAACCTTAAATTTGACAGAATTTTCGTGTTATATTTGAGAATTTTCTTAGTTTACTTCGATTATATTGAAGATATGAATTTTTGTCCCCATACAAAAGTTGTAGCCAAAAAAATTCTGCATCTTTTCATGTATAATGTTTGCACATTACTCCTATAACAAAAACTACAAAATATTTTAAATTTAAACTTTTATGTATTTTAGCGACAGGCAACATAAAAATTTATATTTTAGCAGGCGAGTACAACATTAATAACGCAGTGAAACCGCCTGGGACTTATGTGGCATGGTTCCCTGGTCATTTTGTGAAAATTCCCATTCATTCCCACTTTGGCATTTTCCGCGATCTTGAAAAATGGCGGCTAAGACATGTCATTGTGTAAGCTTTTATTTAAAAATCAATTGTACGATAACAATACAGTGTAAAAACCTCAAACAAGATTTATTCTACTCACGACAACATTTCCTACAAGAAAATGAAGTATTTATTGATGGTATTTTACACGATAGGGACAATATTGCAACATAAACTAAAGATTTTACAGAATTTTCATGTTATATTTGAGAATTTTCCTAGTTTACTTCGATTGTATTGAAGATATGAATTTTGTCCCTTTACAAAAGTTGTAGCCTATAAAATTGTGCATCTTTTCGTGTATAATGTTTGCACATTATACTCCTAAAAAAGGGCTGAAAATATATTTTAAATTTTAACTTTTATGTAGTTTGAAGACGTGTTAAAAACAAATTATAATTTGATCAGGCAAATACAACTTTAATAACTAAGTAAACCTTTCTTGACGTGTTTGGCATGTTGCCCTGATCGTTTTGTAAAAATTCCCGTTAATTCCAACTTTGCCATCTTCCGCCATCTTGGGAAATGGGGGCTAAGTATGTAATTATGAGGACTTTTACTTAAAAATTAGTTGTACGATAACGATACGGTGTAAAAGCACAGACAAGATTTTTTTCTCCTCGCTTGAAAATATCCTTCAAGAAATTATGGTGTTTATTAATGGTATCCACGCCAGGATCAATAATTTAATATAAATTTGAAACTATATTACATGTTCTTGGCTTCGTCTGAATTGAAAATATGAAAATATTGGGCATCTTCCCGCGTATAATGTTTGTACATTACTCTTAAAAAGGTTAAGAAATATTTTAAACTTTAACTTTTATGTAGCTTGGTGACAAGTAACAAACAAATTATAATATAAGCAGGCAAGTACAACATTAATAACTAAGTAAAACCTTTTTGACATGTTTGGCATGGTTCCCTGATCATTTTGTAAAATTCCCACCTTTTCCTAAAAATGGCAATTTCAACCATATTGGAAAATGATGGCTAAATAATGTAGGCTTACCCATATCATACTTATATTTTAAAATGAATTGTACATCAACCATGAAATGTAAAACCCTTAAACAAGATTTATTGCACTTGTCAATGCATTTCCTATAAAAAAAAAAAAAAAATAAAAAAAAAAAAAAAAAAAAAAAAAAAAAACATGTGGAGTGTATTAATGGGATGTATTACGTGCCACACAACCATAAACTGTTCTGGTTTACGATAGGTTCTATTCAATGGTAGGTTCTAGGTTAAACCAATTCATCAACTAATTCTGTTACAATATTACATAATTAATCTGATTGAAAATTGAATCTTGCATTCAAGGAACAGAATTTTTTCTGTAGAGATTATAATGAAACTTGTTTCAGGTTTGTATACCAAGCTTGTTTTAGGCCTCAGTAACAACACAGCCTAATAGGCTCCAGTTTATTATTTTTAGTTACAAGTAGTTTTATACACCCCTGCCTATGCCCATTTCATGTCAAACGACAATAACGATTCTTGATTCTTAAATGTATTTTATTGACTTTTAAGAAGTGCAACTGTGGAAAAATCTACGAATTTTTTTAAATTGAGAGGTCACCATGTAAAAAACGATCCAAGTGTTTTTTTCTGTGATATTATTGTACTTGAATCATTTTTATCTTATTTTTAATCAAATCGCAAAGCAATATCAAAAGTCCAATTAAAAATGTTCTTTGTTTTTTGCGTGTGTACTTTCAGTAGTTATGTGCTGATGAAGTATATGAAAAGATGTACAGATTAAAGGGCTTCATATTTGGTGCAAGTAAAAACTGCATATGTTCAATAATAATAAGGCAAACTTGGCGATACATAGAAATATAAATGATATTTTTACAAAATTAAAACTAAACGCTCAAATGTTAAGTGTGGAATGTAAGATATCCCATCAATAAAGACCACATTTTCTTACGCGAAACGCTTTGATGAGTGAAATACATCTTGTTTGAGGATTTTACATCTTAGGGTTAATGTACAATTAATTTTAAAACAAAAAACATGATATGATTGTGATACTTAGCCACCATTTTCCAAGATGGCGGAAATAACCATTTGGAAAAAGGTTAGAATTTTTCCAGATTATCGAGGGACCATGCCAAACACGTCAAGAAATATTTACTTAGTTATTAATGTTGCATTTGCCTGCTCAAATTATAATTTGTTTCTTACCTGTCTCCAAACTACATAAAAGTTAAAATTTAAAATATTTTTTAGCCCTTTTTTAGGAGTAATGTGCAAACTTTATACATGAAAATATGCACAATTTTATTGGCTACAACTTTTGTAAGGGGACAAAATTCATATCTTCAATACAATCGAAGTAAACTAAGAAAATTCTCAAATATAACATGAAAATTCTGTCAAATTATAAGTTTAAGTATAAGTTCAAATACTGTCCTTGGCGTGTGAAATACCATCAATAAATACCACATTTCCTTTTAGGAAATCTTTTTCTGAATAGAATAAATCTTTTTGGGGGTTTTTACATCGCATGGTTATCGTATAATAAATTTTTAATAAACGCTTACATATTAAAATATTTTAGCCGCCATTTTCCAAGATGGCGGAAAATGCCAAAGAGGGAAAAGTTGGGAATTTTCACAAAATGATCAGGGAACCATGCCAAGTAAGTCCCAAGTGGTTTCACTACGTTATTAATGTTGTACTTGCATGCTCAAATTTTAATTTTATGTTGCCTGTCGCCTAACTACATAAAAGTTAAATTTAAAATATTTTGTTGCGTTTGTTTTTCGAGCAATGTGCAAACATTATACATGAAAAGATGCAGAATTTTATTGGCTACAACTTTTGTATGGGGACAAAAATTCATATCTTCAATACAATCGAAGTAAACTAAGAAAATTCTCAAATACAACATGAAAATTCTGTCAAATTTTAGGTTTATGTTCAAATATTGTCCTTGGCGTGTAAAATACCATCAATAAATACCACATTTCCTTTTAGGAAATCTTTTTCTGAATAGAATAAATCTTTTTGGGGGTTTTCACATCGCATAGTTATCGTATAATAAATTTTTAAATAAACGCTTACATAGTAAAATATTTTAGCCGCCATTTTCCAAGATGGCGGAAAATGCCAAAGTGGGAAAAGTTGGGAATTTTCACAAAATGATCAAAAGACCATGCCATAAACGTCCCAAGTGGTTTTTCTTTGTTATTAATTTTGTCAGATTGAAATGCTAACTTCCCCGGACTATAAGGCTTGGAGCTGACCTTGAACTACAAATTCTATTACATTTCAGTATACTATCATCCATTTTGTTTAGGAGCAGTAAAATCTCTAATGGTCAACGATATTCTCGATAAATATTATATCAGAATTTGAGATCATTTAGATTACTTACATAAATATTGAATATTATAATAAAATATTTTCTCTAATTTTTTAACTGTTCCTGGTAAAATATTCATTTAAATTTCAAATAAAAATGTTAAGTTAAAAAATAAATGTCGAAAAAATTTACATTCAATACTAAAATTAATATACATTAAATATCAACTTTCCTTATATTTATTAAAAGATTTCAGGAGGAAGAGCTTGTGAAAAATAAACATAATTAAAGTTGGTTAGATCACAAAACATTAATAATCACCTAGACAATTTAGGAGATTGGTGGAACAAGCAACCTCTAGTGTACACTTTAGGAAACTTCCAGATCTATGTGTAGGAAGACTGTTGGTATAGTCAATAAGTATCATCATGCGTTTAAATTGTTGATTTTCAAACTTTGTAATAAATCATGTGTAGTTTAGTGATTATATTTAAATGTATAGTACCGTGGGGAACGAGCATCGGTAAAGTTATTGCTTTCGTTTCATACAAATCTCTTTCGCTCCGCTCACTCGCCCTCTTCCTTTTCAAGACAAGCTAGTTCGCTTCGCTCACTCTTTGGTATGATTTTTCTAAACTACAGGTTAAATTTGTTGCACATTTCCTGCACATCGGTCCTGCGCAGTACGAGTCCATCTACAGCATTCCAAGATGCCGTGTGACCTGCAGGCGTAGCTGTTCCCAGCGTGGACAAGGGAAGAATGTGAGTTCTGTAAGTCTTGGCAATAATTGCCGTCAAGTGAACAGGTCTTGCCCATCCTATGAAAACTAAAAATAGCCGTGACACGACGAGAAATTGAGTTAGGAAGTAGTCCAACTCACCATGTCGCCGTCTCAACTTGGCTTGGACCCCCGTGATGTGTCTAGCAATCCATCTACCACGACTCTCCATCCCAAGCTCTTCTTCGTTGACCGGTAGTTACGCTGTCGTTAATGGGTTCTTGTAAGGTAATCGACAAAAGGATATGCTGACAATAGCGTACACTTCTTAAAATCGGGTTGTTTTGGGAACTCCCAATATGTTAATAATATAATTAACATATAGGTTCGTAAAGTTGTATTAATGGCAGTAGTAGTAATTGATATTGTTTCTTATATTTTGGTAGAATACCATTTACAAATAATACAACTTAAGCATGGAAATGAAGTCTAAGTAAGTGAAGCTAGTAATCTCGTCTTACCTTTGATTTAATTTGATTTAGTTTACAATGCTAAACAATATGTTCTAAATTATAGAAACAATTTACGTCATGCAACACTTCATTTATTGAATTTAAAAATAAATTGTTGTATTACGTAAATTCTGTATTTTATTTAGTGCTTATTAACAACACGATGATTATCAAAAAGTTATAATGGTCTTCAAAACAATATACAAAAGGTACAAAATTATCTGGTATTGGAATAAAAATTTAGGTAATAACAACATTGTGTCATTCAGGTGTGCAGCAGGCATTTCTTTTAGAATCTTGTCGAAGTAAAGTCAACTAAGTAATCCTCTTAGAGATGTGAGATCTCAACTCCAGTGACAGGTGGTGAAACGTCTTCCATTTAATCCACTTGTCTGTTACTGTTTTAACACGACATCAGTTTGTTCAAGAATGTTATAAACGGGATATTTTATTTATATTATAGTTGCGTAAAATATTAAAAAAAATAAACATGATATGTGATTTAATATTCATTTTATTTGTTTTTAAAACATAAAATATTCACAATTAATTAATTAAGTGCCGTCTTCGTGTATTATAAACTAAACAATACATGAAAAATTCTTGAAAATTCAGGCAATACATTTATTAAAGACAAAACACTAATAAAGTTTATAATCAAATTGTTGTTTTTATTCCAGGCTTTTGAAACCACGAAAGAAATCTATTTTTAGTTTTTGTATAAAGATAAGACATTTATATAAGTTATATTTTGTTATACTATAAGATATACATTTTTTTAATTAGTTTGGAGAAATGTATTATAAAATAACACATTAGTTAATGAACCAGTGTGTTGAATCTAATCAATAAGAGGTAATCGATATAACAAATTTACCTCAGTTTAAATGTATGGCAATGACATGATAAAACATATTATATTGTTGTATTGTATCCGTAATCATAAAATATTATAAAGTTTGATTTTTCTGTTGAGAAAATAAAGTAACAAAGAAGGGCGAAGGTTCCTCCAAAGGTTTCTCGAGCTCACAAAGACATCTACATCAGTCTTATCTTATCTGTCTTGAAACTTTAAATGAGAAAACGTCTGATTTCATGGATGGCGAAATTGTTTTGTTTCCTTAAGGGTTTGTTAAAAGTATTCAACAAAGCTTAATTAATGAACAATTTCCACCAGTGAATCCGAGATTTAAAATGTGATTAAATCTCAAGTATTACTATAAATAACAAACTGTTGGAACGTCAACCGTTAAGTGATATATTTTTATGAACCAATTAGTCTATAGTTTTCAAATTATTAATTCTCAAAAATAAAAAAATATATAACTATAATGTGTTTAGCCATGCATCAAAATTCAATGTAAATACATTTTCCTTAAGTATAATGATTCTACCCAATTGAGTTACAAATCAAACAAATAAGATGAACATTTAAAACATATTATACAAATTTTAAAGTAACACAACAAAAATATTTTATATGTAATATATGACATGGTTTGTTAGTATAATACTAGTGGCTTTTAGGGACAAAAGCCATGAAAAATAACATTAAAAATAGTATAGACCATGGCGATACCTAGCGGTATTATCAATACTTCAAGACGAAAGTATCTAAAAGATTTAAATATTATTGATGATATGTTTGTAATATTGTTGAAAAGACCATCTTCTTCCAAAGCCATCTTTACTATTAAAAAATCCGTTGTAAATACTTATTTTCGCCTAAATTGTTACAGTAAGGTTAAGCCATTATGTTTAAGTCCCATTTGATTGCCCCTAGAGCAGAGCTGAATATTAGAGCCACTGTGCAGGTGATATCGCCAAGTATAAACTGTCCCATTTGTGCCCTGCAGCTGTAGGCCTATCTCGCCATCGCTGCTGGATACAGTCAACAGTTACAGTAAGGTTAAGCCATTATTATAAGCGTTACTTGATTGCCTCTGGAGGAGAGCTGAACATTAGAGCCGCTGTGCAGGTGATATCAAAACGTTTAAATTGTCCCATTTGTCCCCTGCAGCTGTTAGCTTATCTCGCCATCGCTGTTGGATACAGTCAACATTAACAGTAAGGTTAAGCCATTATTATAAGCGTTACTTGATTGCCTCTGGAGGAGAGCTGAACATTAGAGCCGCTGTGCAGGTGATATCGCCACGTTTAAATTGTCCTATT
The DNA here is from genome assembly GCA_030545055.2 of Neoaliturus tenellus. Classification (NCBI taxonomy): domain Eukaryota; kingdom Metazoa; phylum Arthropoda; class Insecta; order Hemiptera; family Cicadellidae; genus Neoaliturus; species Neoaliturus tenellus. Next base: position 97,509 of record JAQYXR010000275.1, on the reverse strand, counting down.
TTTCCTCTGCAGCTGTAGGCTTATCTCGCCATTGCTGCTGGATACAGTAAGGAGTTTAAGCTCAATCGGAACGTTTCAGCAAAACATTTATGTAAAATAATTTTCTTTTAACGGTTTTTATATGTAAACGAATAACTTATTAAACAATACAACAATATATGTAATATATGTACATAATACAATGTAAGTTGATATCCGTAAACAATACAATTTATTTGTAAACCTGCTATTGTTACAAACATTTCGACGTAATAGTCTTACAGAAACATAACGAATTACTGAAAATAGCCATGTAAACTATTATATTTAATTCTAATAAAATAGCATTCATTCCGTAATCTTTACTGTTTTTTTAACATCTAATTCAATAAAAGTCAGGAAATAGTCTAAAAGTGGAAAGGGTTTTACAGCGACTTTTACAACATCGAGTTGGTGGTTTATTGATTCAGAAAGAATGAATTGACTTGTAAATTTATGTAACAAAAAGGTCTGGCAAAACCACTGACTTATTTCGCTGTTATCAGTATGTATGGTTATTTCAAATACCTTAACGTACTATCACAACAAATTCTTAGTTAATTTTATACATCTCATCGCATTTCAATTTCGTGTTTTAATATAAAAAATTAATTATGCAACAGTTTTCCTCATTGCTTCCACATTTAATCCCAGAACTGACCCCAACAGTATTCATTGACGTTTATGTTTATAATCCTTTATATTTAAACTTGCTGGTGATAAACACTAACACACATTAATTCGGTGGTGTTTAATTCTTCTATCTCTGTTTTGACCAAACATGTTTATCAACATACACTTTGTGATGTTAAATTTTAACATTAAAAAATATTAATCAATATATTATTCATAATAAAACACTAACGAAATACAAAATTGTGATAATATATCTTAAGGGTAGCAAATAACAATTCCAATATAAATGTAGTATCCAAAGAAATCAAATTATTTTATAGTTGAATTCTTTATTAATTGTATTAGTCAATTGTAACAGTTAAAGCTTTGCCCTATATCAACTAATGCGATGGAAATTGAAAATTTTCATTTAAATAAAACCAGGAAACGTTATATTTTATTGGAACAGTTTAAATATTAATTTGCTTATTGAAATTTGCTCTTTCTTTTTTTTCAAATCAAGTGCTACAAAGCTTTAATGAAACAATGAAATATAGTTACTTTAGCTATGGAAACTTTTAAATTAATTGTTGTTTTGAAGGTGAAAAATACCAATTTAAATGTACACTCTTGAATACTGAATTGCTCGACAAACTTGTATTAGTGAAATGCGTATGTTCCATTGTTTATAAGGTTTAAAATCCTTCCCGACTTTATATTTTCAGTTTGTTTTTACTAAAGCTAATAGTGTCTGACTAAGCATTAAAATAATACATAATACAGAAAATAAAGTACATTATTTTTTAGTTTAATTTAAATAACAGCGTTTTTAAATGTAATACATAATATTTTAATCTATTTGAATGAAAAAAGTTTGACAAATTCATTTCTCATATAAATTAAATATTTTATTTTAGATTTGTTTTACGTGTGAAATGGTAACTGAGACGCGTGAATCATATTGTTGGCTTAACAAAGAGGTAATGAATAATTAATGACTTGCTGGGCTTGGTTATGATTAAGGGAGGATGAGGCTTGTAGTTGATGGCTTTGCCGAAGTGTAACTTAGTCCACACTTGTGAGCTGGCTACAATCTCTCTACCACACTCGCAGTACCAACCTATTGTATTTTAGAAAAAAAATTGTCTAAAAGATTTTTTTTCTTGTACTCGTACAACTCACAACTCGTACAATGAAGAGGCTTCTGATTACAATAAAGGAAATTAATTTTGTCATTGCTATGTATAATAGGTAAACTGTTTTTTATCTAAATTTGAAATTAACGAATACGGTCAAAATACCTTTAATGACCAGATACATTAAAAACATGTATTAACGTTTACGTTTAAGATTTGATTGTCAATTTCCGATGCGTTATAATATACAAAAATAAATTTTTAATACCTTTAATGACCAGAAACATTAAAAACATGTATTAACGTTTACGTTTAAGATTTGATTGTTAATTTCCGAAGCGTTATAATATACAAAAATAGATTTTTAATATTAAAATTTAACTCAATAGCAGATATGCATATTTTTTAAGAATACATATTAAAATAGAATGGGTAGTTTAGGTCGTTGAAATATTATTTTTAGTGCTTTTTGCTATGAATAAACCTAAATTTAAAAGTGTGCTGATAATTCAATGTTGTATTGAGCATTTTAAGCCCATTGGCCATATATTCAACTGTACAAGTTTAAATTACAGAGCATGATGTTGGTTAGTTTATTACACTTATGAGTTTTAATATTACTGAAGATGTATCGTCAGACTATTAAATGTTCTTTTAATTCTTGAATTTTGTACCATCTAACAATTATGTTTAGTAAGATTTAAAATATGTACAAGCCCATTAAAAAATAAAATAAAATAAAAACTATAAAACAAAATAGATTGAAGTGAAACAAGGGTCACTTTACTATAAAGAAGTCGGACATTGATATATCAGACCGCCATTGATCTCGTGTGGTCGGAACATTTATCTCAATTTTATCTTGAAGAAATTTATCTTTAAACCAATCACCATGACTATTTGTTTTAATTTGACCTTCTTACTCTGTAATAAATAATAAAATAAAATATAACTGTAAGTGATAGTATTAAGTATCATAAAATACTTTATCCCCTGGATTATCATGTTATTTTATTTATTGCCCAATGTAAATTTATAGTCAAAAAGTTTCTTAAATAAGAACATAAACAAAACCTGTGATATAAATTACAAAATTTTCGAAAGGTTTGAAAGTTGTTCAAAATATTTTCTTTTCTCATTAGCCATGATATTGGTAGTCAGATGTCTTTGATAATACCCATTCTTTGGTATTTTTGCAATTAGTTTATTTTAAAATGATATCTACAAAAAAAATTTTAACGCGAAAGCTGGCAGTTTTACATTTGTTTAATTGTTGCTTAAGTTCGGCAAAGCTATAAGACACATTCAGAAAAGTTATGTTTCATTGTCTATTCAGGAATAACATTTTAGGAAAGTGTATCTAACCAACCGCGATGTAAAAACAAATAACCTGCTGCATAATGCAACGGAATCAGTAGTGTGTTTTGGTCACTTTTAAAACCGGCCACGTGCCCACCGGGCCACGTGCCTGGGGCAGCTGGCGCCAGCTGCCATGTCACATAGCTTCCGGTGGGGGTTAGAGGGTATATATGAGATGCTGTAGTTATATTTTATGCCATATAGGTTGGGGTGGAGATGGCGATAGTGTTGGCGTTAGGGTGAAGTGAATTTGCGCATAAAATTAAAATTAAAAGTTAGTTCAAAATTGAAATTCGTCGGTGTTAACGAAACTCTAACAGTTGAAGAAAAATTAAGAGTTAGTTCAAAATTGAAATTCAAACTTATAACTGAGATGTGGAAAATATGTCAAGGTCATCCAGAGTAAGTTTTAAAAAATTCTATCCAACTATCACCAGAAATAGTTTTAAGTTGAAGTAGTTGGTGATAGCGGGATAATTGATTCGTGCCATGGGAGAGGTGTTTATCGTTTGAAAGTTGGCGATCGAATGAGAAGCGCCGCCTAGGGAGAGGGCTTATAAAACGGCAACCTTCCCCCACCACCCCTTCCCCCACTCCTTTAGACCAATAACCGGTCGCCGACTCTATGTGGTGAAACTGAACTAGACATGGCGGCCGCCATGGATAATTCTAACCTCAAACCTTAGTTTTGCATTGGTGAGCATGAGCCACCCCCACTCCTTTACCTTTCTTTTATATTTTTAAAACCGAACAGATGTTCGGGCAGGTGTTGGGGGCAGAAATGTTAAAATATTGGGGTGGAGATGGCAATAGCGTTGGTGGTCGGTTGAACTGAATTTGCGAATAAAGTAACTAGGGTTGAACTAAAAGTGTACATAAATTAAAAGTTAGTTGAAAACTGAAATTTGACGGTGTTAACAAAACTCTTAATAGTTGAACAAAACTAAAAGTTAGTTTAAAACTGAAATTCAAATTTATAAATAGGATCTGGAAAGTATGTCAAGGTCATCCAGAGTAAGTTTTAAAAAAGCCTACCCAACTACCACCAGAAATAGTTCTAAGTTGAACTAGTTGGTGATAGTAGGATAGGTTGAAGTAACTTTTGAATTTTATTAGTGAACATACAATTAATGTGCAACAGCAGAGTTTAAACAAGTTGAACTTTTGTGATGAATTACAGAGTTGTAAATGCAAACACCGACGACGATGAGAAGGTAAATGCAGAGTCCCCAGATGATGTATTTGAAAAGCTTGAACAAATGTAACATTTCAAGTTGGTTTTCCCGTTCCATTTCCAATCGTTTAATTTCCAATTTCAATTTATCCTCTTCCATTCTAGTTACGAAGGGAACTTCATCCATCATATCCATCATGACTGTGTTAGTGTTTGAAATTTTAGTGATGTTGATAGTTCAGAAGTCGAAGACGGAATGAGAAGTGAAAGGGAGAAATGTTAGTTAAATAAAGAAGTGGTGGGGGGAAGGATGAATTACAAAGAAGTGGTGGGGGAAAGACGTTGCTCTTCATTATTACCATCAGTAGTGTCAGATGGTGCAGGAGTTAGATTTAGTAAACTGTCTTCATCTAAACTTTCAACCTTATCACAAATAGGACAATCGTATGTTATTTCCAAATTCATTTTGATGGTTGTAAAATTATCTACAAGTTCTTGTAAAATATTAAAAATGTCTTGTAACTCTTCTTTAGAGTTTATTTCAAAACTAGAATTCCTTCGGGCCAATGGAGAGTTGTTCATTGTTGGAGAGTCGGTGATGGAATGAGGATTGGCGCATAGGGAGGGGGCTTATATAATGGTGACCTTGAGCAGGCGTCTAGGGAGGGGGGCTGTCTAGGGAGGGGGCTTTTATATGGGGAACCTTGAGCTTATGATTGAATAAAATGTTTAGTTCTTCTTCTTCGTCTTTTAATTCAATTATTTGAACCGAAGTAGTTGTTTCATCCTCTTCACTCGATGAAGAAAACAATTCACCAGGATTTAAATATTGAACTACAATTCTGAACCATCTTATAGGATATTTGTCAATGATAGAAAGTAAGTTTTGAAACAATTCTTCCATCTCTTCCCTGTCAGTTATTATATGTTCAAACTTGATAAATTTGTTTTCCATGTTGTTAGTTAGAGTGTTGGAAGTGGAATGATTTAATATTATATAAAAATTAGAACTAGTGGTGGGGGGAAATCTCAAGGTCATCCAAATGAAGTTTTAAAAAAGAGTGTAAAACTAAAATTACACATTTGATGGTTCTACAGGATCGGAATACCAATCTGATCTGTATTTACATCTTTTTATCATATGTGTACAAAAATCATCTTGATGAGAATTGGTGCGTTGACAATGAGCAAGATCTAGAGGGTGAAATTTGAAACATCTTTGAGGACAACATGTATGAAAATATCTTGATTTGTAAAATTTGAAAGTTCGCAATTCCGGTGGTGGTAGTTGTTTTGTTTTGCATTTGCAATAACAAGATCCGAAGAATTCACATTTAGTACAAGCTAACCCATCCACCATCATTGGTCCTAAATCTGTACACTGTTGTTCACAACAGTAACGAGGTTTGTACTTGTATTTTTGCTCTTCCATGTTGACGCTGCGGAGTCCAGTGAAAGAATAAGAGTGTATAGTGTTCAATAGTGAGTTTTATGTACTGTGAAAAGTGGTAGGGGTAATTTCAAGGTCATCCAAATGGAGTTTTAAAAAATTATACCTTACAAGTGTAAGGATTATTAAAATTTAGGAAGTTTGTTTCTCTTTGTTTTCTTCAGACTTTTTCTCTCTCTCCGCCTTAGCCATAGCAACAAGTTCTTCTGTTGATAATGGATGTACTTCAGGAAATTTTAAAATTAATTTAGCTTGATATCCTTCTTTAGTTAATACATCTAAATCTTGGGTCATTTGTTCAACGGTGTTATAGTCTTTTCCATAGATTTTTCCATCAAGTTGAATCATCATTCTGTACAACATTTTCTTAAATAGGTCTTGTCGTGGTGAGAGCTAAGAAGCGAATGATTATTTATACAAGTATCACATCCTTTTTATTAACTCACATTGATCACGTGATTCTTTAGTTGTAGCTTTGTCTGTCAAAAGTTATTCAACATTGGTAATACTTTTGGAACTTGATGTTATGTTGACCAGTTGGCGATGAAGAAGTTGTAGGTTGTGTAGAAATAAATATTTCATCATCGCAATATTTTGTTTTAGTGAACATCCTTGTATTAGTAGCACTAACATCAACAGTTAAGTGATAACCACCGGTAAGTAAAACTCGCATTTCGTTAGTTAAATCTTCAAGTTGTTCAAAAGTAGTTATGGTGTTGGTATCATAAGATGCACACTTAACCTTTAGGGACATGTTGCAGTTTTATATTCAGGGATTAAGAGCGAGATGTGTACGGTATGAAAGGTAGCAGTAGACTGATGAATTTTGCAAGTACATTTCCCCTTTTATAATTATACAAAATTGGGTCAAGGTCATCCTGTGGAATTTTTAAAAAAAGCAACATATTGTAATGTACAAAGACATTACAATATGTTGCTTTTTTATTTTTATTTTTTGTTTTGTTTTATATCATATTTATTGAAAAAACAAATACAAAGAAATATTTACAATGTTATGTACAAATTAATCAGTAGTAGGTGTTACATGAATTGTAAGTTCAGTAGAGTTGTTTCCACTGGGTCCATGTGATACCAAATAGAGTGCGCCGGGTTGAATTATACGAAGATCTTCATTTTGAAGTAGTTGTACGAAGCGCTTTGGTAAGAAGATCTGAAATTTTGCTTCATCACCAATTGTATAAGGTGCCTCGCTCAAAGTGCAATTTATAGCATCACCTACTGAAGTTTCCATTTTCTTAATAGTATGAATGATGTAGTGTTTTTCTTCTTTTAGTTCAGAACATTTCTTCGTAGGTAGAATTGATGATTTAGAATGAGCGTTGAACTGATCAACTAAACTTTGAAGTAAGTTCTGTGATGCCATATTGATGTTGTTGTTAATCTTCTTGTTAATAAGAATGTCCGTCGGAGATGTTGTCTCTTCGGAGGTTTGAGTAATACTCATGCTGTGTCATGGTAGCGCTCTCACTTTTATAATCGACACTACCCCCACCACTGACACTACCCCCACCAGTTTGTTGAAGGAAATTATTCAAGCGGTAGGCATTCTTTAAAGCGCACTGCGACCTTCGATGTTTAAAACTTTTTGATGAAATACAAAGTTCGTTGAAGTAGCATTGGAAATCTTTATCAATTATTGCATTAATCACTTCGTTGCTTGTAAATGATTGTATCCAATTTGCTTTTTCCAATCCCCTTGTGTAGATAATTTTAAACTCTTTGCAATAATGATTCATAATGTGCGGCATCATGTTATAATTAATGAAACCTTCATCCCATCTTAAGTTGTGAAAATGTTTGTTCAACCATTTGTTTGTAACTTTCGCTTTAGTTGTTAGTCTATTAAATGGTACTGGAGGTTTGAACAAATAATGATAAACTACTGATGTGTTCATGTCCAAGATTACTAATTCTTTAATAATAAAATTACCATCATTTCCTCGGAAAGCTTGAAATTCAATTATACCTCTTTTAACTTCCATTATATGTGGCGCATTAGAAAACGAAACCCGTTTATTCATGATGAAGTCTTACTAACAACTGACTTAAAAATTGAATGAGCCAATGTTTATAACAGACAGGATTGTTCTTCTTCTTTCACTTCTTGTGCCACTTCATCAATATTAAAATTGGTGTGATAGTTGTTTAATTGTCTCCACATTTCAACTTCTTGAGGTATTCTATTAAAGATTGAAGTATCCACGGGACCGTATAAAATTGGAACAAAAGGTTTTTTGTCCAATGTATCAATTAGATAGTCTTTAATTATTGCACTTGAAAATATTAGTTGTTTCAAATATCTGGTGACGGGACCGGTAGTACAACTTAAAGTATAAAATTCTTCTTTAGTGAAATATAATTTAACATTATGTGTAGTTAAATCTCTGAAGCGAACAATTTGTCCTCCACGATGTTTTACTATATCAACTTCAATATTTGATTCCAATAAACTTAATCTTGTTCTTCTTCCAAATGTGTTGTTACTTAAATAGCACTCCAAAAGATGTAAATGTTTCATGAGAGATTCCCAAGTAATTTCACTGAAAGTAACCATTTTGTTTCCATGATTTAAAATAACAATTGGTGAATAATCCATTGATTTTAAAATTCCAACTGATATACTTTTTGTCATGCATGAAGAAATTGGGTAGATAATCCGAAGAAATACTTCTGTTAAAATATTGGTTGTAATGTTAACTTCAACCTTCTTCCTTTTTACTTCTTTTTCAGCTTTTTCTTCTTCTCTCTTCTTATGTTTGTTGAATTTTAGGAACTCGTCCATTTCTCGTTCAACTTGTTTTTCTATATCTGAACTATTATCATCCATTAGAGGTGTATTTTCTTCTCCGTTAGTAGAATTCATCTTGCGAATGATGTTTCCCATACGACGGTTGAAGATAGAATGAAGTATCTACTAATTATTTTCTCGCTTTTATATTTTTTGTAAAATCCTTGAAATTTATACAATTACATAATTGTTTGTTTTCAACTTGTCTTTCACAAATGAAATTCTAACCTCAAAAATTAAAGCAGATAATTCTAACCTCAAAAATTTGCAGTTGTTATACAATTCTTCTTAAAGTACATTCTTCACAATTCCGGTCAGCGGTGTGTAAGTAACTATTTTATCATGTAGAATTAGACAGTATGCCGAAGTTCCATCCGCTACTGGTTCTTCAAATTCCATTTCAATTTTTATATCCACACTTGATGATTTTACCGATTCATTTTGTTTTGAACAATCGATTACAATTATTGGAGCCTTGGAATAATACTGGTCAGGTGATAATAGTGGTGTATTAGTCTTTCCATAATATGACGATTGAAATCTTGCATACATATCGTATAAAATGGAAAAACGTTTTTTGCTGAACATGACATTCAAATTGTCATAGGGAAAGAATTGAGAGTTTAGGAAAACTTTACAATTCTTTATTTTACAGTGATCAAATTGACCAGCATTTGCAGTGATAACATCTTTTCGCTTAGTTTGAAAACCGAGTATTATGTACCTTGCTCGTTCCAAGTAAGTTGATGTCTTGACGGTCCATGTTTGTCGTTCTGTCTGAGGTAGTGTAGGGTATTCATGAAATTCCCAACTTCGGAATGGCATCACAATATCACGGTCAGATTTCAACTTTCTCAATAATAGGATTCTATGTTCATCAGCCAATCTTACATGAGGTACTCTCCAAACAACTTTATCCAATTGTAGTTGCCATTCCAGTTTATCTTCCGTAGTTGCAGGGTCTGCAAGTATCAAGTCCTTGTTAGTTGAAGATCTGAGTAATACCAATTCTTGTTTGACATTTATTATTATTCGTTTGTAATCTTCAGCGAATCCCAAAAGCAATCGTAAGGGTACATGAAAATCAAAGTGACCGTTGGAATCCGGTGTTATAGTGTCTTTATCAGGGGCAACCCATCCGGCGGTGACTATTGAATTCTTCTCATGCGGTGTTAATGATGTTAATCCTTTCAATGTCGTTGTTATACCAACCTTTTTTGTCGAATCAACTGTCACCCCTGATATCTCATATCTTATTTCATCAAAAAGATATGCCATCGGGTTATTTATAAAAGGAACTGTTGAAGCAGTTTTTCCATCCAATTTTAATACCCGTCCTTCAATGTACAAATAACTTTCACACGGTAATGTGTAAATATCTTGTTGTTGAATGGGAATCCTTATTTCATCGTTATTGTTTAATTTTGATGAAGTGTAAGGGTTGTGCGTGTGATATTCCTTCTCCCATAGTGTTTCGTCGAATGTTGGTCCTTGAGATATATCCAGGATATCCATCGTTGTTAAGTTTCAATCCAATCTTCTGTAGAAAACGAATGTTGTCCGATGTTAACTCTTCCAATGTCGAGGAGCTACTGAGCTCCCGACTCTTCCGTTGCGGTTTAAATGATAATCCCATGTTGACCTTTATGTTGCCGCTCTGATGTGTATCCGTATAGTTATCGTTTCTCCTCTAAAGTCAACACTAACACCGTCTTGATCCAATATGTTCAGTACGATGTCTGAAATGAAACTGGTGTTTAACGGTAGGTATATCAAGTTTTGTGGCTTCTCAACAATTTTAAAACCAGGAGCCACTGTTGGATAAAATGTATGTAAAATATGCTGATTCACTCCTTCTCTATACGATCCGTGTATAATATTACACGTTACATCGATGCTATTGACTTTCAATATTGTAACAGTTGTATCACCTGAATGAGTAGTTCCAGGAGTTAATATATTCTTTTTTGTATCTGTAAATCCAAGTAAACTGCCAATGGAGTTTTTGAAACTGACATCGATATAATATTTTGAAGTTATTTCTGCTTTTAAAGTATTATTGTTTCCTTTAACGGTGATATTTTCTTCTCCGAGTTGTTTTTGTAGTAATTGGTTTATATCATCGATTTCATAAGCTCCAGTAGGAAATGTAATTATTTTCAATTCTGAGTATTTTCCTGAAGCATCCTTAGTTTCATAATAATGTAGTAAATTGTTCTTTCCTTCCGTAACATTGGGAATTGAGTTGTAGGTAGTTAAATCAAGTAATGCCGCTTCCCATAATCTTTCCTTGGATAGACGCAATGCTGGGAACAGCGTACTTTTCAATGTGGATGAATTTCCACTCAGTGACACTGTATACGATGACATCTTAAAGCTGACTGACACTCTTCGCTAGAAACTCCAAACATAAATGCCCACATATTTCAGTATTGTTAGGTTGTTCTCTTTTGTAATTGTAAAAAATGTTTTTGGAGTTTCGAAAATAATGTTGCAGTTCTTTCGGCGGTGGTAGATTGCCAAAACTGTCAAAGTAGTAAACGGTTTGTCCGAGCTTTTTATAGCATACCCAATGAGTGCCTGGACCATAGGTGGAATCTAAATTTACTATTCCAGTTTCATTTTCCCATATTTTAGTTGGTAATGCATCTTTCATAAAAACTCCTCGAAAAAATGGTATTTTCAAACATTTTACATAATCATTTAACTGATGATTTGTTAAGGCTTTATTTGGAATTAGCAATTGATTCTTTTTATTTAGTACACACGGTATGGTCTTAGATATAAACCTGCTCCGTTTTTTACCATTTGCCAAACAGAAGTCTTCTTTACATTTGCCTTACGAGTTCTACGATGTCCTTTTTTAATGTTTCCACCTCTTTTGGGAGCGCTTCTTTTTGCAGGTCTTCCTCTGCGACGTCTTCCAGCACCTAACTTTGCTTTCGTCTTCATGGCTGTAGTTACTGCCCAAGCCGCTGCTTTTTCTGCAATATTTGCGTCACTTGATTTTACTCTTTGCCAAGCTTTTTCCGCTAGAATTTTATCCGCTATTGATCTATTTGTTGAATCTTTATACTTTGAATATGCTATATCGTGTTCTTTGCAAGCTTGATCTAATTTATTAATTCCAGGATCTCCTCTTGCTAAACGTTTTGCCAACTTAGTTCCAGGTCCACAATATTGATAACCTCCGGGCAGATGTAATTCGTATGGTAAAGCGTCTATCGTTCGATTCACAACAGCACCAATTGGAATCCGTCTGAGCAGGGATAATGCAGCTGATGTTAAACCACGTCCTCTCTTGCCGCTGTCTTGACGACGACTGAGCGATACGGTCTTCATTATGTTGTTTTATGTAACCAACGTCTTCACTCTATGAAATACTTTATGATAATGAATCCTTTTTTGTGTATTCCATACTTAAATATTCATAAGTTTTACTAGTATTTATCAATGATTTCATCTTTAATCCATTGGTTTCTCTGAGAATCTTCGATTTTATTGTGTTTCATCGATGTATTAATCAAATGATTATGCATATCAATAACTACATTACCTACAAGATTCGTTACATACTCGATATTAGTAGCATCTTTGTCATATGTAGGATTATCAAGATTTGTGATACGTTTACCATTACATGTATACACCGATGGATCCTTTTTAGAGGTCGCTATAACTTGATTAATAGTAGCAACATCATTCGGAGCTATTCCTGCTGATATGTTAGATATTCTTCTATTTTTTCCATCATATACGTTATTTATTTTATCTAAAATTATAGTTTGTTTTACAACAGCACAATCCTGATCATCTTTACCAGATTTAACTTGGGTTAATCGTTTACCTTTACATATAAAATTAACACCAGTAGCTGATAGTTGTGGTACTTGTGTTAAAATAACAGCATCATGTTCTTCCGTGCCTAAACTTATATTTGACAATCTTTTATTTTTTCCATCCCACTTGTCATTTTTTAGTTGTAGTAAGGTAAACTTTTCACTGCCTTGCATAAACTCATCACCTTTCTTTGACACCACCTGATTCTGTTTAACAAAAGCGGATGTTCCTTTTTTCAAGCTTTCATTCATTTGTCTCACGGTAGCAGCATCAGATGGAGTTGAACCATCTTCCAGATTGGACAACACTTTTCCATGACAATCAATAACAGCACTATTATATAAAATACAATTATCTTTAATGTATTTTATATTAACACCATCACTTTCTTCTTTAGGATATCCAATATCGTTTATAGTATATTTATAGAAGGAAAATCCATCTTTTTTCTTTTCTGGTATTACAGAGTGCAAATAACGCTTATTAATTGTATCTGTATCCTCGGTTGGATCTGCCACATTAGTTATTTTATAATTTAAAGCATTGTACTTTTTTCCACTTTTAGTCTTTTCCAACAGTAAAGCATATTCCATCGCAGATAGAAAATAGCCTTTATTAACAACATCTCCATTGTTGACTGGTTTTGCAACGTTAATAACCCTGTGAGATTTTGCATCATACAGTTGGTTATTGTCGAGTTTTAAACTTGTAGATGTTTCCTCCTTTACTGTCTTTAAATTTGTTGCATCTCCATCTTCTTCTGGATCTTTAACAAACTTTAAACGTTTATTATTTATGTTATAGTCACCTTCGGGTGTTTGCGGTAATCCACTTCTTTTTCTGTTTTCTCCAACTTGCACTCCTAACGCGGAGTAGCGTCCGAACTTGTCGACGCTCATGTTAGAACTGACACATTATACACCTGCAACTCTTATATATCCGCGGACAATTATACAATTATGTCGCGATTCCTGAGTTCATCAATCAGAGCTACCCATTCATTATTTAAACCTGTATGACCAGCTTCCATGGCTTCATGCAATAGTCTCATTCTATCAACCAATTTATTGATGTCATTGTAGTAAATCACATTTGTATTGTATAGATTTTTCATCAATCCTTTACCAGATGTTGAAGTATCTCCTTTACTCTTTTTACCATGTTGTTCAAGAAGTGATAAATCCATAAGTGATAAAGATTTTCTTTTCAGTGGTTGTCTTACCGCTGGTGCAGTACGTAATGTTGGCAATTTTCGTGGAGGAAACAACTTTTTTATAACGATGTTATATTTTGTTGCACGTGAACGATTAATCATTCCATCCTTTAAGTAGTTTCTTTTATGAGCGCTAGTATTTTGTAGAATCTCCTTAAAAACACTTAAATCTTTGGATGAATATCTTAGTGGTATGTTTTTAAAAATTAATTCATATAATCCTTTTGTTCCTTTATATCTATGCTCACCAATAATGATGTAATCGTCTTGTGTTATTTCAAGCTTTGAATCGCCAATCTTCAATTCATTCCCATCAATTCTTGCTCCGTATACGTGTGATCTACTCAAATTCGGGTTTGATTTCATGTCATGTAGCATTTTCATTATATATTTTCTTCCAAGAGGTCCATGTTGTAATATATCGCTACTCAATTGAGTTAAATTTGGAATAGATTGTTCAGCTTCAGGTATTGGCTGTTCTTCTTCCTTTTCAACAATTGGTTCTTCTTCTTTTGTTTCTTCTTGCTCACTAGCACTTGTATATGAATCATCATCTTCTTCTTTTTTTAATGCTTGTACTTCTTGTTTAGAAACTGGTAGTAAAACATCTCCTTCATAACGAGGTTTACCAATAGTTTCCGATATCTGTTTTAAAGGTTCCGTAATAGGTTTAAAGGTAGTCTCTAGAAATTCTTCTCTTTCACTTAAACCCATCCTCAATGCACGATTCTTCATCCTAATAGAATCACTGAGTGATTTTATTTCTTTCAATAGTTTTTCTTGATTCACCATGTTTACACTGTGAAGTTCAACGTGTAACTAGATGTAGCATCGGTAGTTCAACGCATAAATACAAATTTATCCAACCCTATACGATATCTACCATTTTTAATATCTTCTTCCTTCATAATAACGAGAAAGCTATATTTCTCATTCCATGCTTTGCCACACATCTCTTTAAATTTTTCAAATGGCATATCCGCATTTACATGATCATTATATATATGCTTTAAATTTGTTTCATCTTGCTTGAAGATGATCAACATATTTGCATTGTCTCTTATAAGTTGTTTTGGAATTTTACTGTATGTTTGACCAATATAAATGCTATCAATATTATGATGTCTTCCCATAGCAAAATAATTCCTTATTGTGTCATGATTTTCACAAGAAACATCGTCAAATATAAAAATAGAAAATGGTTTTGCTTCATTTGGTTGCATAATTGTTTCACTGGCATTAAACTTGTAAAAATTCACTTCAGGTACACTTGCAAGTACTTTATCCAATAATTGATATTTTGGTTGTTGCAATGATTTTGAAAAAATGTATATATTATTAAAACGCAATCCTTTAGGATTAGTTATAAGGTTAAAAACAACATTAGTTTTTCCACAATTTGAAGGACCAGTTATTAGACATCTTATCGTATTTGGTAGTAATTCACCATGTTTTCCATGATTTAACTTATCATTGTCAACTGTCAATTCATCAATGTTATTGATATTAAATCGATCTTTTTGTTGTACAATCTCCATCTTGTATAAAGGTTAAACACACAATGAGCTATTAAACAACTATACTAAGTCTTTTGAAGGAATCCAAGAGTCTTCACTTTTATCAAACCCTAACCACCGGACTTTAACCATATCCTTTTTCCTTTGTAAAATCTTCTCGACAAGATATACATCACCGACTGTTGATTTCAACAATTCATGTCCGTAAAATCCACCTTGAAGTAATTCACCCTTGTTATCCTTTAATAAATAGGTTTCAGGTATAGTTGGTTGCACTTTATAAATTGTAAATACTTCATTAGTCCAATTTGGTAGATATCTTTTACTAAATACACTTTTGTATTTGCTTATACGAACTTTATCGTTGACCTTGAACTTCTTTGGTTGCAATTTTTCCAATTTTGGTGTTGTATTATTTTTAATGCGTTGTAATACAATTTTGGCATTAGCACTATTTACCTGGATAGGTTTCATTCCAATGGTACGATGATATTTGTTGTTATACTGTTTTATAAGTTGTGGTAATATGTCATACCACACGTATGATCCTCTTTTTGAAAATTGTTTATACATCGCACCTTTTAATGTTCTATTGAATCTTTCAATTATTGAAGCTTTAACTTCAGAATTTGTAGAATAATGATTTATTTGATGTTTCTTCATCAAAGCTGCAAAGTCTTTATTAAAATATTCTTTTCCATCATCGGTCTGTAGATGTTTAATTTTAAATTTATTTCTTTGTATTGTGGTTTCCATAGCTTTTGTAACACTTTTACCAGTCTTATCCTTCAATGGTAAAGCGTCGGCTATTTTAGTAAAACAGTCTATAATTGTTAAAATATATTTAAATCCTTTATTTAATTTACTGTGCGGTATCATTTCAATGAGATCAGCTTGATAAAGATCATTCATTCCTTTAATGATTGTACTTCTTCTTGGAAATCTTCTTCTTGCTGGTTTATGTAGTTCATTTACAATCTTGTCCTTCACACTTTCCATCTTCAGATGTTGCTTGTACACCGCATGTAAAAATACTGATCCATAAAATAGTTTATTCTCATTTATATAGTTTGAATATAGGTCAAGGCCATTTCATATTAGTGTAAAAAAGAGGGAACATGGCATTGGGCTTGCCATGTCCCCTCTTCTTTACGGAAAGGAAAAAGGAAGAAGGTAGAGGACGAAGAATAGGTTTACTGGTCGATAGGGTTTAGAGAGTAGTGGCCGAATGGTAAAGTATTAATTTTATCTTCTAAAATATGGCGCTTGTCATCTTTGTAGCTTAATGCCCACTTTGTTTGTTTGACACTAAAAAGTTGATGATTATAACTTCTAATAGTGTTGAACGTTGCAGTTGTTTCAACATTTTCAAACAAACATCTTTTATAATGTTCAAACTTTACGTTCTTTTTCAGGAAAGAAGTTTTTATTCCTTTGGCCTTCTTCGTGACTTGATGTTCGTTCCTCTCGTTTATGTACAGTTGAAATGAATACAGTTTGGACATTAATGCTACAATTTCCATCATCGGCACACCATTTGTTTCATCTTTAAATTTTCCCAATACTTTCTTATTTCTGTCATAGTCGTAATTTGGATGATCCTTAGGATAATCGGAAAAGTCGAAATCATCTTTATATATAAAGGTGCGTAGATCTTCATACATGTCATTTGTTTTAATCCAGTAAATTAGTGCATCCGTGTCCATATATGCAATACCAATGTTCTCTCTTCCATAATAGTTAACCATCTTCTTATAATGAAACTCGTACATATGTGTTTTTGAAATATCCAAGATTGACATTCCAAGATACAAAGGACGATCCATTGTAACTGACTTCTTGTTCATGGAAATAACAACTAGATTTTCATTAATAATTATAGATGAACCAAAGTTTGGTTGTTGCACCAATTTCTGTAATTTTACTGGATCAGTTACCAATTTGATATCCTTATGTTTCCTTTTGTTTTCCAAAGTCTTGCCAAATATTGCGTTATTCATTAATTTGAAAAAATCTTTTTGAAAACTTGATGTAGCGGTGGCTCTTCTTCTTGTGTTGTTGTCGATGTAAGGTTTTAACCAACAAGATTGAGAAAATTGTAGTACTCGATTAATTTTTGTAATTCTTAATCCTAAGTCTAAAGCTTGTTGTATCATCCAGTAATGTCCAACATATCGAGACTTGTCGGTTAAAGTCATCATTAATTTTGGCCATCTTCCAGTAGGGGAAATTTCAGTCTTCGGAAGAAGTGGTAAATCATAATGTTGATCATGAAGATGTTCAGGATATTCAAAATTAACATCAAAAATGTAACCAGTTTCACCATGCTTCGGTATATCCATTATGTTTCCAATCGATTCTGGATCTATCCATTTAAAATTATCATATGGAAGGGGATTCGACATTGCCCATCCGTATAAGTTATTTGCATCGAAATAACCTAGGAATGTTGTTGGTTTTGATGCATCATAATCGGGCAGATACTTGTTGTTGGCCTTGAAATGTCGTGTAACGCTTTGCGTCAATCCCCCTCGAACTCCTGACTCTAACATCATAACCATATCTATATCAGTAAGAAGTTGTATTTTACAATTTGTTTCTTTCAACATAGCTTGCCATGCTAATCCAGGTGAAGTGTACGAATGAAGAGGGTCTAATCCATATGCCGCAAAACATGTATTTCTAAATTCTTCCATTATATCACATAGTAAAGTTACATCCAATTTAACATAAAAATCTGAATATTCTCCCAATGTTCTAAATCCTAAATCGTTCCATACTTTACATGCATGATCATAGTCCTCTTGAGATATGTCCATGTCATAAAGTTTACTTTTGAATTCTTCTTTAGCCGGAAGTGATGTTTCATTAAATCTTTCTAAACTGTCTATGTAATCATATGGAAACACACCTTTCCGAAGTACCAAATCCAGTTTGTCGTTATTTACAATCTTCTTTGTTTCGATGAAATCTTGTTTCCTTAAATTTTCTGAAAGTTTGGATAAACTCGACGGCATAAATCTGTAGGAGTCCAAGAATCTTAGTTTCATGTTTCCAACTTCTTTGGAAAAACTTATAAACTTCTCTGAAGTTTCAGCTAACACATCGATTTTACCGTCGTCTCTTCCTAGTTCAGGTATTATAAAATGAGCATCGTACCCACTGAGGTTATGCAGAACCACAGGAATAAATAGTGGTAAACGATAGCTCAAGTTGCATTTATTACAAGCAGCACCCCTGTAATAACCTGTGAGGTGATCGTGATCTTTAACTTTATAATTGTCAATAGTAAAATCATTTTTGCATAAGAAACAACGAGTTGCATTTTCATGTTGAATTTCTTCTTCTTCCTCCATCGGTTTCATTGGTACAATATTTGTATATAATCTTTGTGCATTTCCAGCTATTGAATATAAGTGATCAAGAAATATTTTTTCTACATTTTCACCACGATATACTAGAAATTCTGAAGTTAATCCATATCTGTTTAAATGTTCTTCTGATAATGTTGATTTAACCATTAAACAAAAACTATTTGGTTTGTGCATTTGATATTTGACACTTTTTCTAGCTTCACAATTTTCATCTTCCATAGGAATTAGTGTTGATTCAAAGTCCGCATATACAACTATAGGGATACGGTATTGATGATGAACCTTTTGAAATGTAACAAATGCTCTGTTTTCCGAAGGTAAATTAATCTTTGCTTCATAATTATTGTTACATAGCCTTTTGTGCTCTTGTAACCATTCTCTTCCTTGTCTTCCTTCTCGTTGAAAATTAAAACATCTCTTGCAAATTATCTTTCTGTGTCGAGCTTTAGAAAGCTGCTTGTTAACAAGAGAGTCGAATTTCTTAATGTACACATAGTGAGACACATCTCCTCGCGTTAGTAGTAGTAAATCCGTATGATCTGGTAGCTCTTCTTTTACAACACGTAAAGGATACACTTTGTTTGAACTATCTAATGCAAAAACATTGATAGATGTACCAGGATTTTTCTTCTCAAATTTTGATATATCTTTCAGTGATACAGGGTAAGTAATTCCTTGAAAATTGTACCTATGTCTTTGATTTTCATAGTATTGGATAGGTTTATCGAAATGATTTGGTACAAACTTAGATGTCATCGCATATCTAAAACATTCATTATCTTGATTTTTTACATTAATACATGATCTTGTATCCTTAATTCTTTTGGGCAAAGGAATGTAACTAGATCCCATTAGTCCATATCCATGTTTATGAACTCTTATATCTAATACTTCAATACTTGTAAGACTCCATCCGGATCCTCTTCCTTCGTGTTCCTGAATTTTTGTTAATATTTCTTCTATACAGTTTTCTACTATTGAATCAATGTTTGAACTTTCCATAATGGTTCGGTTTTTTGTTATGAATCCTCTTGGTGATAATTCTTCTTGTACATTTATAAACATAGCTTCTAGTAGTAAACCAAATTTAAGAAAGTTCAATCTTTTCAATTCTTCTTTTAAAGTTTTACTTACAATTGGTTTTGCTTCTCTAATAAATTCTTCTAGCTTCAAGTTTTCATTTTGAATCTTATGATGCATTACTACTTTACCGGGTAATGCAAATACTTGTAGATTCGGTAAAGTAGTTGAAGATGTTGCAGTTATTTCATCTTGTTCTTCTTGTTCTTCTTGTTCTTCTTGTTCTTCTTGTTCTTCTTGTTGTTCTTGTTGTTCTTGTTGTTCTTGTTGTTCTTGTTCTTGTTGTTCTTGTTGTTCTTGTTCTTGTTTTTCTTCTGGGTTGTTGTGAATTAGTTCTTTATGACAGTCTAATAGAATTTCATCGTGAAACGATTCCGAACATTTATCGCAACAATACATGTTGAGATGTTTACTCTTCGAAATTTCACCAAGAAATGAAATGGGCTCTCATGTTCCTCCTTTTATAACGGTTCCCCCACCACTATTTCATCTTCTTCACTATCCAAGGAAATCAAACATTTTGAACAAAAATATTAACCTTCTACAAACTAATTGTTCATTCGTGTTCTTTATTCCCATTGGAGTTTTAGTATATACTTCTTTATATTCAAGCTTTAACGAACTTTCCCCCACCCAACTAATTGTAGTTACTTTTAGGTGAAAATGGCTACAGCACAGACACTTGGTTAAACTAAATTTGTGCATAAATTAACTAAAGTTAAACTAAAAATTCGCATAAATTAAAAGTTAGTTCAAAACTAAAATTCGACAGTATTAAAAAAAACTCTTACAGTTGAACAAAAATAAACGTTAGTTCAAAACTGAAATTCAACAGTGTTAACCAAATTCTAACAGTCAAACAAATAGGTCAAGGTAATCCAATTTAACGCGAGAACGAGGAATAGAGCACTAAGTGGCATGTTAGTCCATTACCACAAAGTGATCTATTCCTCGCTCTCTATTCTACATCTACTTTTTTCAGTTTACTTATTTATATTAAAATGTTCAAATTTTACTATGTAGAATGTCCATTCTTTCTCTTCAACTCTTCGATTGTTTTTAGCAATTGTAACAAATATTCGTTAGTTTTCACCAAAGTCTTTAGTTTGCTACATCCAATTTCAATGGAAGGTATTATAAGTTGTAATTTTATAAGTTCAATCTTTTCTTTCTTGCGAATTTCTTTCTTTATTATATTATTCCTTATTTTTGCTGAAGATTTAAACTCCATGTTGTTTCTGCTAAAGCCACAATAATAATAAAAGTCTCTTGAAACAACCTGCATTTATACACATTCCCCCACCACTTTATAATCCCCACTCCTTTCCCCTTCTTTTTTATATGTGGAAGGAAGTATTATAATTAGATTCCTAATATTTCTTTTCCTTCTTCACTACGTGGGGGAAGGGTAATTTGTTATTACACTAGTTGTGCAAGAAAATAGCCGCCAGTGTCCACACCTTGTTCGTAGCACTCCATCATAGATTGTGCCCACTGCAACATGCGGTCTCTGTCATTTGGTGTGACAAGGAAAGAATGACTATCACCATACAATATAAAAGAGTCAATTCGTACATAACATCCTGAGTCCAACCATTTATTAGCTTCAGCCATAAACTTTTCTATTGTATCAAATGGAAATTGTGGATCAATTGCTATAACTTTACGTTCTTCACTAAGTTCAACAGTATAATCATCATCGTCCTCATCATCTTCACTTTCACTGTCGTTACTTAAAGTGTCTTCAGATTGTTCAAAAACATCAGAAATTTCAGAAAAATTAAAATTTTCATTCAGATGAGGAGGCATTTTGAAGCAAGAAATATTGTAAACAGCAGAGACGAAACGACAAGAGCGGCGTGTAGAAGAAAAATGAAGGGGTGACCAACGCTCGCTCCGCTTTTATAATAGTATGCAAATGAGGGATAGGTGCTGACCATGACCAGTCATCGACCCAAAGGAGTGGGGGAAGTATTTTTCTTACTACTTGGATGGAAGTAGGTTAGTAGGTCACGAGACTTAGACTGTTAAAAAATAATGGGGGAGAAACACAACGCTATAACGCGTTGTGTTTCTCCCCCAGTATTTTTTTAAGCAATAATTTGGAAAAAGCTATGTGAATTTACTTGCTACGCCCCCACCTTGTAATACCATCCAGTTTGTGTCTGAGGAGATAGTCTTTAGAGTCTAACTCATAAACTGATTTCTCTTTGCGCAAGGATTCAATCACTTTAATATTATATCTTACGCCGTTACAAGTTGCCAAAATGTGTTTGTTGTCAATAACACTTTCAAAAAAATAGACACAACCTCTCTTAAGCCTATTTCCTTTCACACCAATAATTTTGGATTGGTATTCAACAGTGGGGGTTTCTGTCACTTGTGGTTCAGAAATGTGTTTTACGACATGTACACGGCAAAAACTTTCGTTTTTTACACATTTCCTCCCACAAGGTGATCCTTTCTTAATTCCCCTAGTAAGCATTTCAGGGCAAGTAGTGGGACGGCTAAATGCCCTACGACGCTCTTCTTGTAATAATTGAAATTGCTCTGAAGGAGCGGGTTTAGGAGTTGGTTTAGGAGCTGGTTTAGAAGCTGGTTTAGAAGCTGGTTTAGGAGCTGATTTAGGAGATGATTTAGTAGCAGGTTGAGACGAATCAGTTTTGTGATAGGTATGATCTTCAGGTGTACTAAGTGGTGGGGTAGGAGGCAATGGTGATAGTGGGATAATAGGTGTGCTAAGACGATGAACAATGGTTTCAACGGAAGGGGTATTAGGATGGTGGTGAACTGGCTTCTGCGGTGGCGGCATAGTAGTTGATGGTGGTGCGGAGTCCTTTGAAGGCGAAGGCGGTGAAAAAATACTACAAAGTCTACAAGTGTTGGTTGGCGGAAGAATAGCTCCAGAAGTTGAAGGTTGAGATGCAAGTCGATTCTTGTAGCAATCAGGAAGGTTTTTGAGGCGAAGAGTTTTCTTAGGTGCAGGAACAGCCGTAGTAGAAATAGAAGTCGAAGTAGAAGTTAAAGTAGAAGTTGTAGTTGGCAGAGATAACATGGTTGTGGCTCCAAGTTCGCAGCGTAACGTCTGTAATCAGAATGAAATGTTAGCCGCAGTCGGTGCGTCTTTTATAACAATATGCAAATGAGAGGGGTAGCAGCTGGCCGAGACTGATTATTGACCTGGGAGGTGGGGGAAAAGGGGAAAGAGAAGGTATTTATTTAAAATAATTCGCATAACTTTTAACTAAAATAAGATAACCAAATTCTTCTTTTACCAAAATGTTTGTCTTACATAGACCTTTTCAATGATGTATCGCTTGTCCAAATCCGTCAATCCATTATCAAGTTATAGCCATTTTAATTTTTCAGGTCATGACCGGTCGTTCACCCGTAGTGGGGGAAGGAGTGGGGGTAGGAGTGGGGGAAGGGGGGGGGGGAATCGACTCCATTTTTTCGGGGGGGGGGAGGGGGGGGGGGAATCGACTCCATTTTTTCGGGGGGGGGGCGGGGGCGGGGGGGGGCGGGGGGGGGGGTCATTGACCCTTCCGAAAGTGGGTCAAGGTCATTCAAGATTTATAATGATCCAAGGTGATGGGAACAGTAATACTGTTCCCACCACCCTGTTTGCCTAGCGGTTCCCACTCCCAACCCACTAGTTACGTTCTGCAAGGGAGGTCCCTGGGCCGTCCGCATCAAAGCGTAACTTCCCGTCCGCATCTAAGCGTAACCATTAATTTCAGGGAAACTGGAACAGTTAATGCAGAAACGCAACTCTAACCCCACCCAAACTAATCCCACCCATCATATTCCTAAACAAAATGCAAAAAAAAAGTCCGACTTGCGGATGTCCCACCCATTTTAAATGAAGTTCAACTGAACTTCTGAATTTACAGTTAATCTACCCCCTAACATCTAGCTGTAAGGCAAAACAAATGCACAAAACAAACATAAATTATTAGTACCAACACATCATTATTAAAAACCAAATAATTCAACACAACCAAATACCATCATTATTCTTAAAATTAATACACCTTAATGCTAAATACCATCATTATTCTTAAAAATTAATACACCTTATTGCTAAACCCAACTTATAACTAACATCGCAATGCGCAAATTATTTCTTAAATTAAATACACCTTACAACTAAACACACACACACACACACACACACATACTACATTGCATTAAAAAACGCAACGTAGTAGAAGAAGTTCAAATATATATAGGCCTACTATATATTTGAAACCTCTTGCTGAGTCGCCAACAACCTTTCGCTATGAAAGTTTGTTGACGACTGACGCTAAGATCAGGCTCGTATTGCTCCTCGGATTCTCGAGTAGTGGGGGAGGTTGTTTCACTCCAGTACAGTGTTCAATCCAGTCCAGTTCGCAGCAGTGTAAAAGGAAGGCAAAGGAGTGGGGAGCGGCGCATGCGCAACAACACAAAACCAAGGTTTGAGGTTAGAATTATCCATGTGCAGTAGCGCTAAAGTGAGTAATACAGGACTAGGCGCATGCGCATAGCATGGACTGATTCCGGTCCGGAGAACTCGTTGTATGCGCAGCAGGTTTGAGGTTAGAATTATCCATGGCAGCTGCCATGTTTGGTCTGGTTTCACCACATAGAGTCAGCAACCGGTGGTGACCGGTCATTGGCCTAGAAGGAGTAGGGAAAGGTGGTGACCGGCCATTGACCCAGAGGAGTAGGGGAAGGAGTGGGGGAAGGGGGGGGGGCTCCATTTTTTCGGGGGGGGGAGGGGGGGGGGAAGGGGGGGGGAGGGGGGGGAAGGGGGGAAGGGGGGGGGAGGGGGGGGAGGTCATTGACCTTTCCGGTCGGTCATTGACCCCAAGGAGTAGGGATAGACACAGAACCCTACTTCTCTTACTACTCAGGTGAAAGTCGGTCAACCAGTCATTTGCTTGCCATCTGCCGCCATCTGGCTGGAGTTATTGCCTCTATAAAGGTGGGTAGTTTATCGCGCTACAAACATTCATTGCCTCGCATCCGCTCGGTCATCATCTCTCATTAGTTTTATGTTATGCCTACTTCACTTACTAGGTTTAAGGTTAGAATTATCCATGGAATAGCCTTCGTAAATTCTAACCTATAAAATTACTACTCTGGCGTTCTGTTTCAATTTCTTTTACACTTCATTTTATATCTCAGTCTTCTTTTAACTTCTGAACTTAACACATCGGTTATAATGACTGCACAATGTTTAAAATTAAAGCTTTTGCGAACACAACACATATTACGAAGTACTTCTAAACCTTCAATTTCAAAGTGTAGAACTAATTTAAATAGAGTTAGGAAGAAGTACAGTTTTAACCCATTATACTCAAAGACTTCGCAGGTTAATGTTGATGATAATGTTATTTACAACATTTTGCATTCTATGTTACAATTCAACAACTTTGAACTTGTTACACCTATCGACTGTGTTCAACAAGTTTTTTTATTTTACCCCTACTATTCCTCATATAAGCGCTGTCACCACAATTCCTACTTCATGCTCCTCTATTCTCTTCAGCTAAGCTAAAGTTTGAGGTTAGAATTATCCATGGCGGCCGCCATGTCTAGTTCAGTTTCACCACATAGAGTCGGCGACCGGTTATTGGTCTAAAGGAGTGGGGGAAGGGGTGGTGGGGGAAGGTTGCCATTTTATAAGCCCTCTCCCTAGGCGGCGCTTCTCATTCGATCGCCAACTTTCAAACGATAAACACCTCTCCCATGGCACGAATCAATTATCCCGCTATCACCAACTACTTCAACTTAAAACTATTTCTGGTGATAGTTGGATAGAATTTTTTAAAACTTACTCTGGATGACCTTGACATATTTTCCACATCTCAGTTATAAGTTTGAATTTCAATTTTGAACTAACTCTTAATTTTTCTTCAACTGTTAGAGTTTCGTTAACACCGACGAATTTCAATTTTGAACTAACTTTTAATTTTAATTTTATGCGCAAATTCACTTCACCCTAACGCCAACACTATCGCCATCTCCACCCCAACCTATATGGCATAAAATATAACTACAGCATCTCATATATACCCTCTAACCCCCACCGGAAGCTATGTGACATGGCAGCTGGCGCCAGCTGCCCCAGGCACGTGGCCCGGTGGGCACGTGGCCGGTTTTAAAAGTGACCAAAACACACTACTGGAATCTCGAAAAGGGGGGTAACAATCTCGTTTTTGTATCGTACATCTTGCTTACTGTAAATATGTATATAAAATAAGATTCTCCCAATTTCACTGGTCATTTTAGAAGCTTAATACAAAACAAATTTTATGGGGAAATTTTTATAATGAGTGGTGTGCGTACTTGGGAATGTGCACATTATTATGCAGATGGTTACTCATGGGTTGAAAAACCTTTGTAAGTTAACGTTAACATTATAATACTCATCATTTATATTGAAGGCAAGAACTCAACGAGTAGAGTTTTGCATTCTGGTTCCCACAAGTTCGATTATCTGGATGTAAACTTCTTGTATGGATTTGGACCACTTTCTGAAAAGGTTATGTGTGTTCTCAACACCAGAATGTGCGCTGTGTAAACAAATTATGAACCTAACCAAACAAAGTTGTAATGGAAATATTACTATTGGCATAATCACGGATTTATGCTAATCTCTTTTTAACTGTAAGAGCAATATCAAGTACCCTACTTTTAAAGTGTATTAAAACTTTAAGATAGCAGTTTACGACTTACAATAGCAAACAAAAATATCCCACAACGATGATAATACAGTCGACTCTCGTTAACCCTAAATCCTAGGTATATAGGATTATTTTCAATACCCTGCGATTATTGGGAAAAACCTGCCCTAGCAAAATAAACACCCACACAAACCCGAAAGAAATTTTACTTTTAAATTTTAAGTTGAAGTTTAATCATATCTTGAAGTTTTCTCTAAGGAACTTTGAAAGTCGAACCTAAGTACACGTACCTCAACAATCCGTGACAAACCCGGACCAACGGTATGTGCTTTCACTACACCATGCTGTACATTACTTCAAGTCGAAGTTAATAAAATATTACCTATATCACTCGATATATTTTTAAGTTAAACTACCTAACTAGAAGAATAATCGTAGTCTGGTAAGTTTCATGATAATGAGAATCGCCTGTATTTATATCTTTATCACTGAACGCTACAAGACAACTTTGCACCTAAATTGGCTCAGATTCCCGGGTAGACAAATGACTATTGACTCCATCAATAAGCCAGTCCCTGTGTCTTCATCTTCTACACCCACACGGAGAGTGGATCTCGGCGGCGGAGGTCTCATCGCTCAGTCCCACCCACGTTGGAAATCTCTCACGGTGAGCTTGCGTGGGTTTGATAAGTTTCCGAACATTGAGTGGTTGATTGGGATCGTCAGAATGACGTGTGAAACTGTGATCTACTTATAAATCATGGGGAAGTTTCTCCCTCACATATCGATATAGCAGCATATTATTATTACATTAAATTATACGGCTCTTAACACTTTGCAAACTATCCCATATTTACTCATGGGCCGACGTCAAACTGCATAAATATCATTATGAAATTTACAACTTGCTCACTAGAAATTTGTTTTAAATTTCAAATCATTTTACCAGTTACCAGGCAATTTAATAAACAAAATATTTAAATTATGAAAAAATACTCAAACCCCTTAGCAACTAACTACTCATCTCCATTATAACAATGATAGTTTGTGGTGTTACAATGATAGGATGTCAAAGTGTATGCAATTTAGTAGCCTCATAACTCTATTAGATATGGTGCTAGTAAAGATTGTATCAGTTTATGAAGTAAAATATTGAATTTTTTGTGTTATTAGTAGAGTATTTCTACTATATAATTGAAAATAAGTTAGTTTTATAGATTTGTGAAATTATAACATTTATTCAAACAGTGTTGAATTTTTTTTTTACACATTTTAATGAAATTCTATCTTATACAAAGTATAAACAATATACCACTATCATTAATCAGCTGATAATCCTCCCGATACCTTCGCCATTACAACAGTGTTGCCACACAATGGCAGATAAGCTGATAATTCCCGCCGATACCAGTGCTACCAACATCACCGCGTCACCGATGCAGCATTGTTATCAGACATGGGATTTTAGGCTGCTTACACTACACACCACTCTGCAGCTTAAAAAACTGTTTTATTACGAATTATAGCTGCAATTTTAGTTTCATGCATATAATAAAGTATATTCGTTCAATATGTTAATTACTGTTTTCAGTGAGAGGTTATTGTGACTTTAGGGGTTTGTACACGTGGGTGAGTCGGTGGCGTAGTGGTTAGCGCGCTGGACTTCGGGACCATGGCAGCGATGTCGTGGATTCGAATCCATGTTCTGCCACAGTGACTTTTATCAGTACCTTTCACCTTGTACTGTAGCGGCTCACCCCCTTACTTTGTCTAATACGATCCACGCACAGATCAATAGTCTATGTGGACGGGGCAAAGTAAGGCAAAAAGAGGTCCGCCAACCTCTTTAAAAAAATAAAATAAAATAAAATAAATAAATAAATAAAAATATAAATAAATTGTTTCCCTCCTTCTTGTAACATTTAAAATCATTTAAGCATCATAAATTTTATTTTAACGGTGACCAACAATATTTTAACATAATTTTTTGAAATTTTTCTTTAGAAGAATATGTTTTATTGGCTATTTTAAAGTAAACATGACAAAACAACAAATCAGTAAAGCCTGACATATGTGTAACAACGGAACACAGCGTACCAACATGGATCCTCAGATATCAACAACAATAAAATGCAGATTCTGTGAGAGAAATAAAATTGTTGTCAAGAGAGCCGTAAACTAAACTCGTTGGACGAATGTTTGAGCTGGCATCGCGATATATTTTTTATATAAATGTATGATGAATGATTTAGTAAAACTAATTTAAATAGGAACCAAAACACTAATATAACGCAAATAACCTAAGAAACTTAAAAACGAGCCTCCTGTTCCTACGGCGCAAATAATTGAATTGAATTCATAAGCAAGAAAAAGGGTTGCAATTAAACAACAACGAAAAAAATTCAATAACAGCTATTGTGAAAAAAAGTTATTTAAAATAATAAATTAAAAACATAGATATCATTTATAAGAATGAAATATACTTATTGACCAGGATGGATTGTTGAGAGATATATTAGTGGAGGAGAAAATGAGTACAAATGGTTTCCCATACAAGATAAATGGCTCTCTGGCAAACTATCAGCTGCCCATGCCTCTCAATGGGGAATGTGGTCTTTATTTCACAGGGTTTGCAATATTCTCAAAATTTTTGTTTCTTAGTTGTGTTTATGCTTAAAAAGTAAATTGGTGGTACGTGTTGAGTGATTTTAATTCATAATAAATAATTACGAAGTATCTGATAAACGAAATGAGTACATTAAAATTCAACACTTTATATTTTAGATATTATGTTTAGCCGTAATTGGCAAATAATGATTGATATATTTATAAGTTAACTATTCATAAAAAGTTCAGGAAATGTGTGTTCGTGTATTAAATTGCATCTTTGAATTTTATATTTTTTGTTACCACTCATTTAAAACATTTTCGATGATATTACAATCATTTACGAAGCTGTTCTTATCGGAATTCAATGATTATTTAAGATTATTAATTGATTAATAGAGAGGAGTGTGTAGCTTATATAGATTATAAGAGTGTGTGTTTCTTATATTCACACTGGGAATATAAGAAATACAGCATCTATTGTATGTTTCTTGTTTAACATAAAAATGAACAACTTTTAAGAAATAAAACTAATTGAATTCTTTATGGTAACACTAATAATAAGTTTTGGTACCTTAAAGGTTTTAATATTTCATAAATTTATAGGCCAATTTTTTGTACCAATAATTCAAAGGATATAAAGTTTAAAAACAATAGTTTTGTTGCTTTAAATAATATATTTGTACTTCATTAAAATATATTTAGATTTTTTTTTTAATTTTTAATTTTCATATACACATTAAACATTTATGTCTGACAAAAAGTGGACAGCTTTATAATTAAAAAAATTTAACTGACCGAAGATGCTTTAATTTTCTTGCTTTTTAATAGCAAGAAACACAAACAGTATTTTAAATATAGAACTGATGAAACGAACTAATCTCTAATATCATTCGGTTGTCTGCCATTGTTTTATCTGCTTAATATTCCCATTGTATTACAACATTGTATCATTATCTTACACCAGACTTAACATAACAATGAACAAAAGCACTCTAGGGTGATATACATCACACTGATAAGTCTTCCTGACAGCTAGTGTGTTTGGGTTTTATTAAGAGGAATACGTTTCTACATCAAAACATATTGTAGGTCTTATATTAAAAATACATTCAAATTAATTAATACTAGAATTTTTATTTTCCCTTTATTCAAATTTATTGCTTTGTGAATCTATCATAAAAAATTATCATTATTTTCAACGACTAAAAGATGTTACATAAAAAGAAATCATTGAAAGATTTGGTTAACAATCGTATTAAAAATGGACTACACCCATTTAGTATAATTCTCTTGGAAGTTCAATAAAGTAAAAAACTTTTGTGCATCTTAGGTGAGGCGTTTCTAATAAAAAAGCTTTCAATTGTAAAGTAAAACTGTGTGTTTTGAACGCAATTGTGTCAAAGGCCGCTTTAACCATCAGAAGCTGTTTTTAGCTCAAAGAGAACAGAACCACTTTCATGTTGTAAATTGTTTGGTGCGAAGTTTTTACTTGGTAAGGCTCTACTGACTTATTAAAAGTAAACATTTTAAAAATTGTTTTAATTTGAGATTTTTATTCTTGTTCGTTCTTTAAACAATTGGTTAACACAAGTATGTTGTTCAAAATTTTATCTCTCGACAAAAACGAACCTGTTCTTAAACGATACAAAATTACGACCTTAAATAAAGTGATAGTGTAACAAAATTTTGAAAAAAATTTATATGGTAATGAAGTGAACATCAAAAAGATTAAATAGGAAGCATTTAAGCACCTGACGACAAAGTCGAGACGTCGCCGCTCTGACAGAATTACCCCCATGGCTTCACTTGAAAACTCGAAAAACCAATCTGAAAAACCAACAGGTGAACTCATAAGAAAAAAAAGAGAAATACATTAGTGTAATATTATAAGAGACATTAGATTATTAGAGACATTAGTTATTTGCCAATTATGGTTTCATTTATTTAAAAGATGTTATATTCTCCGAATCGTTTATATTGAAAATATTTTACATGTTATTACAGTAAAACGTCTAAAATATTGGATTGCAGCAATCATCCGAAACCAACTATTGAATTAAATCCCATGATAGTAAACTAAATGAATATCGCCACCAAATATAATTTATTCTAATGCCTTTCGCCTTTCACTAAACGTTAATTATTTATATATTTACTTATTGCCTACCTAAAAAGTTTTAACCTTTCCATGTGTAAGCAATATCCAGTTATATTAAGAAATTTTATTTCCGACGGACCAAAATGTATTCGATTTTTAATTATAAATGAGCAATATGCATTTCGTACTAGAAATACAGAAGGCTTGTTTTTTTTTACTTTTTTCTGTTTAAGTACAAATTAAGGGATTAAGTGTAATTTTTATTTTGTATTTATTTTACATTAATACAAACCAGACAAGGTTATGGTCATTTTAGGGGACCGTCCGTTCCTTATTAATTATTAATTATTTATAAAAGAACACCTAGCTGTAGGCTAAATCACACGTACTTTTTCTACATATTCAGGTATCAGATTTGTTATTGGATTTAATTAGCTTATTCTTGTTCCTTTGCTCTAAAGGTAACAGTACCATAATTGAGCAAGTTTGCACAAAGCAGTGCAGACAAAGAGGCTGGACTACCCACGTGATCAGTTAACTAGCCACGTGGTGTGACGTTTGCCATTTACTGAACACGAGTAGCTTTGATGCTATTTCACTTCCTGGAAATCACTTGAATAATGTGCGTTTGGATCCTAATATTAGGTATTGGGAAGATAATTTGTTGATACCTTGAACAGTAATCAAGGTAAAAATAGATTAATATATAATCTTTTGACCAAAAACTACGTATGCCTAGATATAAACATCTTTATTGTTCGCGTTACATATTTTTGTTCCAGTTTCAGTATATACTCTTTTATCATTATTCTTATTTACAAAAATCTTATCATTTGTGATGTAATTTATTGGTAATTTTTATTCATTAATTCTATATAAATTCTAACAGAGTATTTTAGAATATACGTAGATGATTCTTTATTGTTTCGAATTGCGATAGTCTATTCACAAATGTTAAACATACCTTTTTCAATTGATCGAAAGTAAACATCAAACATAATTATAAAAATTATTGTTAAAGTAGTCAATGGCATGACATACACAGCATGAAAAAATATTAAATAAAAAAGCTTTGAATTGTCTGTATCGCTCTAACATCTGAAAAAGCGTGTATTTTCTCCAAAGTGCACGGTAAGTGACGTCACCGCCACAGCAGTATTGTTGTCTTCCACATTTCTTTGTGCTGCTTTATGTACTACACTATGGCAGTTGTGGTTGATCAGTGGTGGGGGGGGGGGGGGAGAGGGGGAGGGTTGGTGATTACTATGAATATGACAATGTACAGTCAATTTTCCAAGTTGTTTGCAATCGATTTTAATTAGTGTGATTATATTTTAATTTAAACAATGTCATTCAACCCCGAGAAAACTTTCCAGCTGTTTTGTTTATTGCTATTTATTAATAATTTTCACAAATGAATCAACTTGTCTTTATCAGTAACAAAACCACACTTATAATCTAAGTCCTATTCACTATCCTTCAAGTCATATTCACCTTTAATTTCAGACCCTTAAGTTTGTCGGTATCTTTGGAAATGTAACTAAATGTATGTTTTATAATTTTAACGAGTATTTAAAAAATAATCAATTGTCATGAATTAAACTGTATACATTTTTTAAGAAACTGCAAAATAAATAACAAAAGTAATATTAAAATAAATTTATTTATTTACATTTAGTCAGATATAATTGTAACACACAATATTATTTTTTACATTATTCCATTATACATTCATATAAGAAGGATTAGTAAAATAAATAACTTAATAGTTGTTACTTATTAAGATAAAACAATCAAAAAGCTCATTGACGCTTGGCTCACTGATGTAAAAAATACGATTTTTAGTACTAAAATTAATATGATAACGAATTCATACCAATTTAAAAAATTTTCAAATGCAGTGGTACAAAAAAGATGGCTCACTAAGATGGGCTCTGGGAATTCCCAAGATAAGGGGAATTCCACTCTCTTACATTAAAACATCCTGTGATTTACTTCCAACGTAAATGCTATCCCCCGTCCGGTAGTAGGCTGGCTTACGGTGGAATAATCAGATTTTTTTTATGTTTCATATTTATATTGTTATATGAACTCAAACTTTCTTTTCATCTCTTATTTATTTCTTTATTCATATACAGTGTGTCAGAAAAAAACGTTTCAGGATGTTGGGAGATGATTACCGCACATCAACAAAAATAAGAAAAAATTACTAATCTACAATAAATTATATTCTATTCTTTTACAGTCGAACATAAAAGTAAATTAAGTAGTGTCCTGTGACTTTTTTTGGTCGGAATGATGGACTCGAACTTCACCAACATGATTCTGCCCATGTGGAGCTCCAATTCCAAAAACTCTTGTTTGTTATTAAGTTATTATAGGTATGATGTAAAATGCTCTGTTCTGTTTTTGTGTGGAATAAATTCATTTCATTTTATACATATGTCCTTAAACACTTCGTTAGGCCGCTGGGCCGCCACTTTGGTTTTTAGACCAAATAATTTTTATTTCCTAAGAGAATCATCGTGTGAAGTGAATATTTGGCATGAATTTTCATCACAGCAATGCCCATTTTCAAGAAAGAAAATATTTTTTCCCTTTGTGTATTTTCAAAATGGAGGCCATTTTAAAATACACATTTCACCCAAACATTTAAAACCAGTAAGGTAGTATATCAACATTTCAAAAGACACAAAAAGTTCATAAATTAAATTATGCACCTATATAGTACCAAGTTTGTAAGGGTTGTACAACAAATAAATGAGTTAAAGTGATTTTTATTAATAAAAAAATTATTTTACATTATAACAATGCAAATTTAGGTAATTTTTATTGAAAATCGCCTTAACTCTGTTGTTTGTTTTCATTTTTACAAAATTGTCACTATTAGTAAGGTAATTTAATTTGTCAACTTTTTTGTGCCTTCTAGCTGTCATAAGAATTACCGGTTTTGTGATATTTTAGTTAAAATTTTAAAATGGCCGCCAATTTGAAAATACACCTCGTGAAAATCCAATTTTTTTCAAAATAAGCATCGCTGTGATGACAATGGACGTTGATGAAAGACTAATGACAAATATGACCTTCATGATTCGCTATGGAAATAAAAATTATTTAGTGTAAAAAAACTAAATGTCGGCTAGTGGTTCACCAAAGCATTTTAGTACATAATTATTACATAGGGACTTTTCTCTTTGTTTTCGTTAAAGTAATCATTTCCAAAAATCCTGAAACGTTTTTTCTGACACTCTGTATATGGTTATCGCCTTTACACATATATGTTACAATAAAGTATACCAGGTATACATGTATACATATACATTAATTAAATATTAATTTAATTGTGAAAAATCGTTTTAA
This sequence comes from Neoaliturus tenellus, assembly GCA_030545055.2. NCBI lineage: Eukaryota > Metazoa > Arthropoda > Insecta > Hemiptera > Cicadellidae > Neoaliturus > Neoaliturus tenellus. The sequence continues at coordinate 63,182 of JAQYXR010000275.1, read as the reverse complement.
GTTTATACCGGAATCTCGTGTTAAAAGGAAGGATAAAACGATAAGAAAAATGCATTTCCTACTTACGAGTAACTTACTGTTGCAATAAAATCCACCCGCTATGAGTTTAATACCACCCTATATTTAATAGGGTCACTTTATTATGTGAAATGGTGTACTTCATAATTTCATTTCCTGCTCGTTCTAGTTATTGAAACTTTTCTGGCAGCTCTTAATTCTCGCTCGCATAAAACAAGACCTGGTTGTTATAAACTACGGGTATAAATTTCGAGTTAAACGGTCTACAGTTGGATTATTGCATTCGCTCTGCGGGAACGCTCGGCAATGAAGAATAATATATTTTTATGCTTATATGAAATACTATGGATAAAAAGTTCAATACATTATAAAACATATAAGGTTTTTTTTATAAAATAGTTTTAATTAATTTTATTTTATTTAACAGAAGTTTTTTACCATTGTAATACGACTTCACAAATTGAAGTCCAATTCGAAATATTGGACTTCACGTGTATTTTGAGAATTCAAATTACTCGTATAATTCTTTTGAAATCAAGTAAAACATGTTTAGGACCACCCCCATCAAAACGTAAAACATACTGCATGACTTAAAAGAGAAAGAATTTTTCAATAAAGACAGCTAGTCAATGTTGTATTCTATTATATTATTTTGTTAAACTGTAGTATTTTTAATGATACGGTAAGTTATATTCAAAGATTTTTGTTTACATATATATATATATATATATATATATATATATATATATATATATATATATATATATATATATATATATAGTAGTGTAGAAAAGCCACTCCTGGCCCGGAAGTGACGTCACCGGAAGCCACATGCCACGGCACGTGGCTTCCGGTGGGCCAGAAGTGGGGACAATAGATGTCGGGGTGGAGATGGCGAGAGCGTCGGCGGTCGGTTGAGCGAAGAGTGCGCATAAAAATAGAAGTTAGTTCAAAATTGAAATTCGACGGTGTTAATAAAAACTCTAATAGTTGAACGAAACTAGAAGTTAGTGTAAAACTGAAATTCAACAATCGGGGTGTTGAACTAAATTTGCGCATAAATTAAAAGTTGGTTCAAAGCTGAAATTCAACGATTGGGAGTTGAACTAAATTCGCGCATAAATTAACCGGGGTTGAAGTAAAACCTCGCATAAATTAAAAGTTAGTTCAAAATTGTAATTCGAAGGTGTTAATAAAAACTCTAATAGTTGAACGAAAATAAAAGTCAGTTGAAACATTGCGCAGCCATAACAAGAGAGAGAGAGAAGGTAGATAGAAGTGTTAAGTTCCGCGGATAGAACGAGAATGAAGAATGAAACATGACGCGTCGAAATATATGCGTGACTGTAGATGTCAGATGGTGAATTAATCAATGGGGGGAGTGGAGATGGCGCTCGGTTGAACTAAAATTGCGCATAAATTAAAAGTTGGTTCAAAACTGAAATTCAACAATTGGGAGTTGAACTAAAATTGCGCATAAATTAACCAGGGTTGAAGTAAAACTAATATATGTTAGTAAAAGTAATATATGTTGTGTCTGCAAAAGTTTCAATTTCAAACATTGCGTATCCATCACAAGAAGTATGTTAGACGTGTAGAAGTGAGAACAAGACAGATGAATAAGATATAACGTCGAGCACGCGAAGGTGATTCAAACAGGACGACATGTGCTAATGTAAATGAAAGTTCAGGTTAGTAGCAATTAGACTTGTATAATGAAGTTGGCCAAACGTATATATAATGAGTAGGAAGGATGCGAACAACACAAATGCGAGTTAATTAATGGTCGCGGCGCGATAAACAATCTTCTTTTATAACGGTTATCGCGTGAGAAGATCAGTTCCGCATGAGCGCCCAAGTGGAACCTCCCGTGTTCACTCAAGCGGAACCCCCCCCCCCACCGGTGACTAATCATGCGGAACCCCCCCCCCCCCCCGGTGACTAATCATGCGGAACCCCCCCCCCCGGTGACTAATCATGCGGAACCCCCCCCCATAAAAATGGAGATTAAATCCCCCCCCCCCGGTGGTCACTCAAGCGGAACCCCGCCGGGTCGATGACCGGTCAATGGCCGGTCACGACCGGTTGCTAACCCCATCTAATTACCACACTTCACATCCCATGCCAGCCGTGAACTACTATTGTTTGAATAAAACAGAATTAAACATGGCAGCCACCATGGAAAATTCTAACCTCAAACCTTGGTTTTACGTCACGGCGCATGCGCCGCTCCCACTCCTTCGTTTCATTTTTATGCTGCTATAACTTGTACTGGAGTGAGCCAACTTCACGCTACGGCGCCTAGTCCTGTATTACTCACTTTAGCGCTACTGCGAATGCGCCTAGTCTGTATTACTCACTTTAGCGCTCCTGCGAATGCAACGAGTTCTCCGGATCGGAATCACTCCTCGCTATTGCGCATGCGCCGAGTCCTGTATTACTCAATTTAGCTCTACTGTGCACGGAAAGTTCTAACCTCAAACCTTGGATTTTACGTCGCTGCGCATGCGCCACCCCCACTCCTTCGTTTCATTTTTACACTGCTGCGAACTGGAGTTGATTGAAGACCGTACTGGAGTGAAACAATTCCCCCACCACTGCATTAATTACCCCCACCACTCGAAAACCCGAGGAGCGATACGAGCCCGATTTTCGCGTCAGTCGTCAACGAGTTTTCATAGCGAAAAGTCGATGGCGACTCGGTAAGAGGTTCAAATATATAGTAGGCCTATATATATTTGAACTTCTTATACTACGTTGCGTTCTTTAATGCAATGTGGTATGTGTGTGTGTGTGTAAATATTAGTTGTAAGTTGCACTTAATTTAAGAATTAATTTGCGCATTGCGATGTTAGTTATAAGTTGTGTTTAGGGTTAAGGTGTATTAATTTTAAGAATAATGATGGTATTTGGTTGTGTTGAATTATTTGATATTTAATAATGATGTGTTGTTAGTTTTAAGTGTTGGTATTTATAATTAATGTTGTTGTTTTGCCTTTCAGCTAGATGATAGGGGGTAGATTAACTGTAAATTCAGAAGTTCCGTTGAACTTCACTTAGAAGGGGTGGGACATCCGCAAATTGCGGACTAGGTTTTTGCATTTTGTTTAGGAATATGATGGGTGGGATTAGTTGGGTGGGTGTTAGAGTTGCGTTTCTGCATTAGCTGTTCCAGTTTCCCTTCGAATTCACGGTTACGGATGGACCCGGACCGGCCCGTTACGGATGGACCCGGACGGGCCAAACAAAATTGCGTCGATGTCCCTCGCAGAACGTAACTAGTGGGTTGGGAGTGGGAACCGTTAGGCAAACAGGGTGGTGGGAACAGTTACTACTGTTCCCATCACCTTGGTTCTTTATAAGTCTTGAATGACCTTGACCCACTTTCGGAAGGGTCAATGACCAACCCCCCCCCCCGTGACTAATCAAGCGGAACCCCCCCCCCGTGACTAATCAAGCGGAACCCCCCCCCCCGTGACTAATCAAGCGGAACCCCCCCCCCCCGAAAATTAAAATCCCTATAAATCGATAATGGATTAACGGATTAGGACAAGCGATACACCATTAAAAAGGTTTATGTAAGACGAACATTTTAGTTAAGGAAGAATTGAGTTATCTTATTTTAGTCAAAAGTTATGCGAATTATTTGAAATAAATACCCCCTCTCTTTCCTTTCCTCCCACCTTCCCCCACTTACTAGATGTTAACCCCTCTCATTAGCATACTGTTATAAAAGACGCATCGACCACGGCTAACGTTTCATTCTGATTCCAGACGTTACGCTGCGAACTGCGAATAGAACTACCACGATGTCATCCCTGTTGACTACAACTTCCACTACAGCTTGCTCTTCTATTACAAGTTCAACTTCTACTTCTACTACGGCTTCAACTACAGTCAAGAAAACTCTTTGCTTGAAAAATGCTCCCGACTGGTATAAGTGCAAGCTAGAGCGTTGTGTTTCTCCCCCATTATTTTTAACACTCTAAGTCTCGTGATCTACTTTTCTGAGGCCGTTGTACAGTTATATGACCTCTCCGACTTGCATTGTTTGCCGGTGTAGCTTCATATAGCGTGCAAAGAATGGTTCCTAATGAAATCTCATCAGCATTCAAAGACAGAGACTGTTGTTTTGCAAGTTAATTAGTCTTGAAATAATGAAGTAGGAAACGTATATGTAATGAGTAGGAAAGATATGAACACCGCGAATGTGAGTTAATTAGTGATCGCGGCGCGATGAACATTTGCCTTCATTATCACATAACGACTATCTCGTGAGAAGATCGGTTCCGCATGAGCGCCCAAGTGGAACCCCCCGTGTTCACTCAAGCGGAACCCCCCCCCCGTGACTAATCAAGCGGAACCCCCCCCCCCCGAAAATTAAAATCCCTATAAATCGATAATGGATTAACGGATTAGGACAAGCGATACACCATTAAAAAGGTTTATGTAAGACGAACATTTTAGTTAAGGAAGAATTTGGTTATCTTATTTTAGTTGAAAGTTATGCGAATTATTTGAAATAAATACCCCCTCTCTTTCCTTCCCTCCCACCTCCCGGATCAATAATCGGTCACGGTCAGCTGTTACCCCTCTCATTAGCATACCGTTATAAAAGCGGAGCAAGCGTTGTTCACTCCTCATTCCGCTTCTACACGCCACTCTTGTTGTTTCGTCTCTGCTCTTTACAATATTACTTGCTTTAAAAATGCCTCCTCGTCTTAGTGAAAATTTCAGTTCTTCCGAAATTTCTGATGTTTTTGAACAACCTGAAGACACTTTAAATAACGACAGTGACAGTGAAGATGATGATGATGATGAAGATGATTATTATAGCGTTAAAATTAGTGAAGAACTGAAAGTTATAGCAATTGATCCACAATTCCCATTCGATACAATAGAAAAATTCATGTCTGAAGCTCATAAATGGTTGGATTCTGGATCTTACGTACGAATCGGCTCTTTTATATTGTATGATGATTGTAATTCTTTTCTTATAACACCAAATGATAGAGACCGCATGCGGCAGTGGGCTCAAACAATGAAGGAGTGCTACGAACAAGGTGTGGATGTTGGCGGCTATTTTACAGCGCAAGTGGTTTAATAATCAAATTACCCTTCCCCCACCCTACACCTTATCCCTTCCCAATCCTTATTCCTTCCCCCTCCCCATTTTTAAAACTCATAAAAGGCGGGCTATGAACCTCCAGGTTTCTAGTCTGTACTTGCACCTTGTGCCGTCAAGATGCTTACCACTTTATCTTTTAATAGTATTACAGGCACTGAGCAGAAATTCTATAGAAAATTTTGTTCTCTACTTGATAAACCGCAAAAACTACCTCCAAATACTTTCACCTACAAGCTACCTCTGATGGACAAGGATGATGTAAGCAAAATACCATTAGTTCAAGCGAAATTTCTGGAAGAAAAAAATCTTGTTTATGTAAGAGAAGTGTATCATAATGAATATTCAAAAAGATTGGCTTACGAATTCATTAAGGAACATGCAGGACGTGAAAAAGAACAGTATCCAGGACCATTTTATTTATATCTTTTTGAGAATGGAGCTAGTGTAACGGTAGAAATAAGTATCAAATTAATGTAATTCTCCCTACCAAATTTGTGGGGTGAGGGTTTGAAGTAGATTTGCGCATAAATTAAAAGTTAGTTCAAAACTGAAATTCAACAATTGTTGGTCGAACTAAATTTGCGCATAAATTAACCGGGGTTGAATTAAAAGTTCGCATATCTTCCTATCAAGTTTATGAAGTTAGAATTTTGTTTTGCTGTAAAGTTATTGAAATAGTATTTGTATAAGGAAAATTCATATTGAAATACATGTTGTAATTTAGTCGTAGAGATGTGTACTGTACGAAAGCTGGATTTATAGTGAGGCGGCGCGACAAATGAACTTGTATTTATGCAGATTGTTAAAATGGAATAAAGAGATGATAGTAGCAAAACGCTCGAAGTAGAAAGTGTGAATAATGTTATATAAAGAAATAATAGTTAAACAAGGAAAATATTGAAAATTAAAACTGGTATTAAAAATATGAACGGACAATCAATTTTGTAGAAGGTTAATATTTTGTTGAAAACGTTTGATTTTCTTGGATAGTGAAGAAGAAGAAGATGAAATAGTGGTAGGGGGACCGTTATAAAAGGAGGATTGTGAGAGCCCATTTCATTTCTCTGCGAAACTTCGAAGAGTAAACATCTCAACATGTATCATTGCGATAAATGTTTGGAATCGTTTCACGATGAAATTCTATTAGACTGTCATAAAGAACTATTTCACAACAACGCAGAAGAAGAACAAGAAGAACAAGAAGAACAAGAAGAACAAGAAGATCAAGATGAAATAACAGCAACATCTTCAACTACTTCACCGAATCTACAAGTATTTGCTTTACCCGGTAAGGTAGTAATGCATCATAAGATTCAAAATGAAAATTTGAACTTAGAAGAATTCATTAGAGAAGCAAAACCAATCGTAAGTAAAACTTTAAAAGAAGAATTGAAAAGATTGAACTTTCTTAAATTTAGTTTACTACTAGAAGCTATGTTTATAAATGTACAAGAAGAATTATCACCAAGAGGATTCATAACGAAAAATCGAACTATCATAGAAAGTTCAAACATTGATTCAATAGTAGAGAACTGTATAGAAGAAATATTAACCAAAATTCAGGAACATGAAGGAAGAGGATCGGGATGGAGTCTTTTAAGTATTGAAGGATTAAATATAGAGTTCACAAAACATGGATATGGACTAAGGGGATCTAGTTACATTCCTTTGCCAAAAAGAATTGAAGATACAAAATCTTGTATTAATGTTAGAAACGCAGACAATGAATGTTTTCGTTATGCAATGACAGCTAAATTTGTACCAAATAATGCGTATAGACCTGACCAGGAATATGAAAATCAAAGATTTAGGTACAATTTTCAAGGAATTACTTACCCTGTATCACTAGGAGATATATCAAAATTTGAGAAGAAAAATCCCGGCACGGTCTATCAATGTTTTTGCATTAGATAGTTCAAACAAAGTGTATCCTTTACGTATTGCAAAAGAAGAGCTACCAGATCATACGGATTTACTACTACTAACGCGAGGAGATGTGTCTCACTATGTGTATATAAAGAAATTCGACTCACTTGTTAATAAGCAGCTTTCTAAAGATCGACACAGAAAGTTAATTTGCAAGAGATGTTTTCAATTTTAAACGAGATGGACTACACGGAAGAGAATGGTTACAAGAGCACAAAAGATTGTGTAACAATAATTATGAAGCAAAGATTACTTTACCTCCGCAAAGCAAAGCATTCGTTTCATTTGAAAAAGTTCATCATCAATACCGTATCCCTTTAGTTGTGTATGCGGATTTTGAATCAACACTTGTTCCAGTTGAAGATGGAAATTTTGAAGCAAGAAAAAGTGGTAAAGTATCAAATGCACAAACCAAACAGTTTTTGTTTAATGGTCAAATCAACATTATCAGAAGAACATTTAAACAGATATGGATTAACTTCGAAACCTCTAGTATACCGTGGTGAAAATGCGGAAAAAATATTTCTTGATAATTTATATTCAATAGCTGGAAATGCACAAAGATTATATACAAATATTGTACCAATGAAACCGATGGACGAAGAAGAAGAAATTCAACATGAAAATGCGACTCGCTGTTTCTTGTGCAAAAATGATTTTACTATTGAGAATTATAAAGTTAAAGATCACGACCACCTCACAGGATATTACAGAGGTGCTTCTTGTAATAAATGCAACTTGAGCTATTGTTTACCACTATTTATTCCTGTGGTTCTGCATAACCTCAGTGGGTACGACGCTCATTTTATAATACCTGAACTAGGAAGAGACGACGGTAAAATCGATGTGTTAGCTGAAACTTCAGAAAAGTTCATAAGTTTTTCCAAAGAAGTTGGAAACCTCAAATTAAGATTCTTGGACTCCTACCGATTTATGCCGTCGAGTTTGTCCAAACTTTCTGAAAACCTAAGGAAACAAGATTTAATCGAAACGAAGAAGATTGTAAACAACGACAAGCTGGATCTGGTACTTCGAAAAGGTGTTTTCCCATATGATTACATAGACAGTTTAGAACGATTTAATGAAACATCATTACCTCCAAAAGAAGAATTTAAAAGTAAACTGTACGACATGGATATATCTCAAGATGATTATAATCACGCATGCAAAGTATGGAACGAATTAGGATTTAGAACATTGGGAGAATATTCAGATTTTTATGTTAAACTAGATGTGACTTTATTATGTGATGTGATGGAAGAATTTAGAAATACGTGTTTTGCGGCATATGGATTGGACCCTCTTCATTCGTTCACTTCGCCTGGACTAGCGTGGCAAGCCATGTTGAAAGAAACAAATTGTAAAATACAACTTCTTACAGATATAGATATGGTGTTGATGTTAGAATCAGGAGTTCGAGGAGGATTGACGCAAAGTGTAACACGTCATGTCAGGGCAAACAACAAGTATTTGCCCGATTATGATGCATCAAAACCAACAACATTCCTGGGTTATTTTGATGCAAATAACTTATACGGATGGGCAATGTCGAATCCCCTTCCATATGATAATTTCAAATGGATAGACCCTGAATCAATTGGAAACATAATGGATATACCGAAGCATGGTGAAACAGGTTATATTTTTGACATAGATTTTGAATATCCAGAACATCTTCACGATGAACATTATGATTTACCACTGCTTCCGAAGACCGAAATTCCTCCAACTGGAAGATGGCCGAAATTAATGATGACTTTAACCGATAAGTCTAGGTATGTTGGACACTACTGGATGATACAACAGGCCTTAGACTTGGGATTGAGAATTACAAAAATTAATCGAGTACTACAATTCTCTCAATCTTGTTGGTTAAAACCGTACATTGACAACAACACAAGAAGAAGAGCTGCTGCTACATCAAGTTTTCAAAAAGATTTTTTCAAACTAATGAACAACGCAATATTTGGCAAGACTTTGGAAAACAAAAGGAAACATAAGGATATCAAATTGGTAACTGATCCAGTAAAATTACAGAAATTAGTGCAACAACCAAACTTTGGTACATCTGTAATTATTAATGAAAATCTAGTTCTTATTTCCATGAACAAGAAGTCAGTTAAAATGGATCGTCCTTTGTATCTTGGAATGTCAATCTTGGATATTTCTAAAACACACATGTACGAGTTTCATTATAAGAAGATGGTTAACTATTATGGAAGAGATAACATTGGTATTGCATATATGGATACAGATGCACTCATTTACTGGATTAAAACAAATGACATGTACGAAGATCTACGCACCTTTATATATAAAGATGATTTCGACTTTTCTGATTATCCTAAGGACCATCCAAATTACGACTACGACAGAAACAAGAAAGTATTGGGAAAATTTAAAGATGAAACAAATGGTGTGCCAATGATGGAAATTGTAGCATTGATGTCCAAACTGTATTCGTTTCAACTGTACATAAACGAAAGGAACGAACATCAAGTCACAAAGAAAGCCAAAGGAATAAAAACCTCTTTCCTGAAGAAGAACGTACAGTTTGAACATTATAAAAGATGTTTGTTTGAAAATGTTGAAACAACTGCAACATTTAACACCATAAGAAGCTTCAACCATCGTCTTTTCAGTGTGAAGCAAACCAAATCGGCATTGAGCTATAAGGATGACAAGAGATACATCCTTGAAGACAACATAAGAACTCTGCCATTTGGACATTACTCTCTAAACCCTATCGACCAGTAAACCTATTCTTCGTCCTCTACCTTCTTCCTTTTTTCCTTTCCGTAAAGAAAAGGGGACATGGCAAGCCCAATGCCATGTTCCCTCTTTTTTACACTAATATGAAAATGGCATTGACCTATATTCAAACTATATAAAAGAGAATGAACTGTTGTACGGATCAGTATTTTTACAAGCGGTGTGCAAGCAACACCTGAAGATGGAAAGTGTGAAGGACAAGATTGTAAATGAACTACATAAACCAGCAAGAAGAAAATTTCCAAGAAGAAGTACAATTATTAAGGGAATAAATGATCTTTATCAAGCTGATCTCATTGAAATGATACCGCACAGTAAATTAAACAAAGGTTTTAAATATATTTTAACAATTATAGACTGTTTTACTAAAATAGCTGACGCTTTACCATTAAAGGATAAGACTGGTAAAAGTGTTACAAAAGCTATGGAAACAACGATACAAAGAAATAAATTCAAAATCAAACATCTACAGACCGATGATGGAAAAGAATATTTTAATAAAGACTTTGGAGCTTTGATGAAAAAATATCAAATAAATCATTATTCTACAAATTCTGAAGTTAAAGCTTCAATAATTGAAAGATTCAATAGAACATTGAAAGGAGCGATGTACAAACAATTTTCAAAACGAGGATCATACGTGTGGTATGACATATTACCACAACTTATAAAAGAGTATAACAACAAATATCATCGTACCATTGGAATGAAACCTATCCAAGTAAACAGCGCTAATGCTAAGGTTGTATTACAACGCATCAGAAATAATACAACACCTAAATTGGAAAAGTTGCAACCAAAAAAGTTTAAGGTCAACGATAAAGTTCGTATAAGCAAGTACAAAGGTGTATTTAGTAAAAGGTATCTACCAAATTGGACTAATGAAGTATTTACAGTTTATAAAGTGCAACCAACTATACCTGAAACTTACTTATTAAAGGATAACAAGGGTGAATTACTTCAAGGTGGATTCTACGGACATGAATTGTTGAAATCAAATGTTGGTGATGTATATCTTGTTGAGAAGGTTTTACAAAGGAAAAAAGATATGGTTAAAGTCCGGTGGTTAGGATTCGATAAAAGTGAAGACTCTTGGATTCCTTCAAAAGACTTGGTATAGTAATTTAATAGCTCATTGTGTGTTTAACCTTGATACAAGATGGAGATTGTACAACAAAAAGATCGATTTAATATCAATAATATTGATGAATTGACGGTTGACAATGATAGGTTAAATCATGGTAAACATGGTGAATTACTACCAAATACGATAAGATGTTTAATAACTGGTCCTTCAAATTGTGGAAAAACAAATGTTGTTTTTAACCTTATAACTAATCCTAAAGGATTGCGCTTTAACAATATATACATTTTTTCAAAATCATTGCAACAACCGAAATATCAATTATTGGATAAAGTACTTGCAAGTGTACCTGAAGTGAATTTCTACAAGTTTAATGCCAGTGAAACAATTATGCAACCAAATGAAGCAAAACCATTTTCTATTTTTATTTTTGACGATGTGTCTTGTGAAAATCACGACAATATAAGGAATTATTTCGCTATGGGAAGACATCATAATATCGATAGCATTTATATTGGTCAAACATACAGCAAAATTCCAAAACAACTTATAAGAGATAATGCAAATATGTTGATTATCTTTAAGCAAGATGAAACAAATTTAAAGCATATATACAATGATCATGTAAATGCGGATATGCCATTTGAGAAATTTAAAGAAATGTGTGGCAAAGCATGGAATGAGAAATATGGCTTTCTCGTTATTATGAAGGAAGAAGATATTAAAAATGGTAGATATCGTATAGGGTTGGATAAATTTGTATTTATGCGTTGAACTACCGATGCTACATCTAGTTACACGTTGAACTTCACAGTGTAAACATGGTGAATCAAGAAAAACTATTGAAAGAAATAAAATCACTCAGTGATTCTATTAGGATGAAGAATCGTGCATTGAGGATGGGTTTAAGTGAAAGAGAAGAATTTCTAGAGACTACATTTAAACCTATTACGGAACCTTTAAAACAGATATCAGAAACTATTGGTAAACCTCGTTATGAAGGAGATGTTTTACTACCAGTTTCTAAACAAGAAGTACAAGCATTAAAAAAAGAAGAAGATGATGATTCATATACAAGTGCTAGTGAGCAAGAAGAAACAAAAGAAGAAGAAGAACCAATTGTTGAAAAGGAAGAAGAACAACCAATACCTGAAGCTGAACAATCTATTCCAAATTTAACTCAATTGAGTAGCGATATATTACAACATGGACCTCTTGGAAGAAAATATATAATGAAAATGCTACATGACATGAAATCAAACCCGAATTTGAGTAGATCACACGTATACGGAGCAAGAATTGATGGGAATGAATTAAAGATCGGCGATTCAAAGCTTGAAATAACACAAGACGATTACATCATTATTGGTGAGCATAAATATAAAGGAACAAAAGGACTTTATGAATTAATTTTTAAAAACATACCACTAAGATATTCATCCAAAGATTTAAGTGTTTTTAAGGAGATTCTACAAAATACTAACGCTCATAAAAGAAACTACTTAAAGGATGCAATGATTAATCGTTCACGTGCAACAAAATATAACATCGTTATAAAAAAGTTGTTTCCTCCACGAAAATTGCCAACATTACGTACTGCACCAGCGGTGAGACAACCACTGAAAAGAAAATCTTTATCACTTATGGATTTATCACTTCTTGAACAACATAGTAAAAAGAGTAAAGGAGATACTTCAACATCTGGCAAAGGATTGATGAAAAATCTATACAATACGAATGTGATTTACTACAACGACATCAATAAATTGGTTGATAGAATGAGACTATTGCATGAAGCCATGGAAGCCGGTCATACAGGTTTAAATAATGAATGGGTAGCTCTGATTGACGAACTCAGGAATCGCGGTATAATTGTATAATTGTCCGCGGATATATAAGAATTGCAGGCGTATAATGTGTCAGTTCTAACATGAGCGTCGACAAGTTCGGACGATACTCCGCGTTAGGAGTGCAAGTTGGAGAAAACAGAAAAAGAAGTGGATTACCGCAAACACCTGAAGGTGACTATAACATAAATAATAAACGTTTAAAGTTTGTTAGAGATCCAGAAGAAGATGGAGATGCAACAAATTTAAAAACAGTTAAGGAGGTAACATCTACAAGTTTAAAACTCGACGACAACCAACTGTATGATGCAAAATCTCACAGGGTTATTAACGTTGCAAAACCAGTCAATAATGGAGATGTTGTTAATAAAGGCTATTTTCTATCTGCGATGGAATACGCTTTACTGTTGGAAAAGACTAAAAGTGGAAAAAGGTACAATGCTTTAAATTATAAAATAACTAATGTGGCAGATCCAACCGAGGATACAGATACAATCAATAAGCGTTATTTGCACTCTGTAATACCAGAAAAGAAAAAAGATGGATTTTCCTTCTATAAATATACTATAAACGATATTGGATATCCTAAAGAAGAAAGTGATGGTGTTAATATAAAATACATTAAAGATAATTGTATTTTATATAATGGTGCTGTTATTGATTGTCATGGAAAAGTGTTGTCCAATCTGAAAGATGGTTCAACTCCATCGGATGCTGCTACCGTGAGACAAATGAATGAAAGCTTGAAGAAAGGAACATCCGCTTTTGTTAAACAAAATCAGGTGGTGTCAAAGAAAGGTGATGAGTTTATGCAAGGAAGTGAAAAGTTTACCTTACTACAACTACAAAATGACAAGTGGGATGGAAAAAATAAAAGATTGTCAAATATAAGTTTAGGCACGGAAGAACATGATGCTGTTATTTTAACACAAGTACCACAACTATCAGCTACTGGTGTTAATTTTATATGTAAAGGTAGACGATTAACCCAAGTTAAATCTGGTAAAGATGATCAGGATTGTGCTGTTGTAAAACAAACTATAATTTTAGATAAAATAAATAACGTATATGATGGAAAAAATAGAAGAATATCTAACATATCAGCAGGAATAGCTCCGAATGATGTTGCTACTATTAATCAAGTTATAGCGACCTCTAAAAAGGATCCATCGGTGTATACATGTAATGGTAAACGTATCACAAATCTTGATAATCCTACATATGACAAAGATGCTACTAATATCGAGTATGTAACGAATCTTGTAGGTAATGTAGTTATTGATATGCATAATCATTTGATTAATACATCGATGAAACACAATAAAATCGAAGATTCTCAGAGAAACCAATGGATTAAAGATGAAATCATTGATAAATACTAGTAAAACTTATGAATATTTAAGTATGGAATACACAAAAAAGGATTCATTATCATAAAGTATTTCATAGAGTGAAGACGTTGGTTACATAAAACAACATAATGAAGACCGTATCGCTCAGTCGTCGTCAAGACAGCGGCAAGAGAGGACGTGGTTTAACATCAGCTGCATTATCCCTGCTCAGACGGATTCCAATTGGTGCTGTTGTGAATCGAACGATAGACGCTTTACCATACGAATTACATCTGCCCGGAGGTTATCAATATTGTGGACCTGGAACTAAGTTGGCAAAACGTTTAGCAAGAGGAGATCCTGGAATTAATAAATTAGATCAAGCTTGCAAAGAACACGATATAGCATATTCAAAGTATAAAGATTCAACAAATAGATCAATAGCGGATAAAATTCTAGCGGAAAAAGCTTGGCAAAGAGTAAAATCAAGTGACGCAAATATTGCAGAAAAAGCAGCGGCTTGGGCAGTAACTACAGCCATGAAGACGAAAGCAAAGTTAGGTGCTGGAAGACGTCGCAGAGGAAGACCTGCAAAAAGAAGCGCTCCCAAAAGAGGTGGAAACATTAAAAAAGGACATCGTAGAACTCGTAAGGCAAATGTAAAGAAGACTTCTGTTTGGCAAATGGTAAAAAACGGAGCAGGTTTATATCTAAGACCATACCGTGTGTACTAAATAAAAAGAATCAATTGCTAATTCCAAATAAAGCCTTAACAAATCATCAGTTAAATGATTATGTAAAATGTTTGAAAATACCATTTTTTCGAGGAGTTTTTATGAAAGATGCATTACCAACTAAAATATGGGAAAATGAAACTGGAATAGTAAATTTGGATTCCACCTATGGTCCAGGCACTCATTGGGTATGCTATAAAAAGCTCGGACAAACCGTTTACTACTTTGACAGTTTTGGCAATCTACCACCGCCGAAAGAACTGCAACATTATTTTCGAAACTCCAAAAACATTTTTTACAATTACAAAAGAGAACAACCTAACAATACTGAAATATGTGGGCATTTATGTTTGGAGTTTCTAGCGAAGAGTGTCAGTCAGCTTTAAGATGTCATCGTATACAGTGTCACTGAGTGGAAATTCATCAACATTGAAAAGTACGCTGTTCCCAGCATTGCGTCTATCCAAGGAAAGATTATGGGAAGCGGCATTACTTGATTTAACTACCTACAACTCAATTCCCAATGTTACGGAAGGAAAGAACAATTTACTACATTATTATGAAACTAAGGATGCTTCAGGAAAATACTCAGAATTGAAAATAATTACATTTCCTACTGGAGCTTATGAAATCGATGATATAAACCAATTACTACAAAAACAACTCGGAGAAGAAAAGATCACCGTTAAAGGAAACAATAATACTTTAAAAGCAGAAATAACTTCAAAATATTATATCGATGTCAGCTTGGAAAACTCCATTGGCAGTTTACTTGGATTTACAGATACAAAAAAGAAAATCTTAACTCCTGGAACTACTCATTCAGGTGATACAACTGTTACAATATTGAAAGTCAATAGTATCGATGTAACGTGTAATATTATACACGGATCGTATAGAGAAGGAGTGAATCAGCATATTTTACATACATTTTATCCAACTGTGGCTCCCGGTTTTAAAATTGTTGAGAAGCCACAAAACTTGATATACCTACCGTTAAACACCAGTTTCATTTCAGACATCGTACTGAACATATTGGATCAAGACGGTGTTAGTGTTGACTTTAGAGGAGAAACGATAACTATACGGATACACATCAGAGCGGCAACATAAAAGTCGACATGGGATTATCATTTAAACCGCAACGGAAGAGTCGGGAGCTCAGTAGCTCCTCGACATTGGAAGAGTTAACATCGGACAACATTCGTTTTCTACAGAAGATTGGATTGAAACTTAACAACAATGGATATCCTGGATATATCTCAAGGACCGACATTCGACGAAACACTATGGGAGAAGGAATATCACACGCACAACCCTTACACTTCATCAAAATTAAACAATAACGATGAAATAAGGATTCCCATTCAACAACAAGATATTTACACATTACCGTGTGAAAGTTATTTATACATTGAAGGACGGGTATTAAAATTGGATGGAAAAACTGCTTCAACAGTTCCTTTTATAAATAACCCGATGGCATATCTTTTTGATGAAATAAGATATGAGATATCAGGGGTGACAGTTGATTCGACAAAAAAGGTTGGTATAACAACAACATTGAAAGGATTAACATCATTAACACCGCATGAGAAGAATTCAATAGTCACCGCCGGATGGGTTGCTCCTGATAAAGACACTATAACACCGAATTCCAACGGTCACTTTGATTTTCATGTACCTTTACGATTGCTTTTGGGATTCGCTGAAGATTACAAACGAGTAATAATAAATGTCAAACAAGAATTGGTATTACTCAGATCTTCAACTAACAAGGACTTGATACTTGCAGACCCTGCAACTACTGAAGATAAACTGGAATGGCAACTACAATTAGATAAAGTTGTTTGGAGAGTACCTCATGTAAGATTGGCTGATGAACATAGAATCGTATTATTGAGAAAGTTAAAATCTGACCGTGATATTGTGATGCCATTCCGAAGTTGGGAATTCCATGAATATCCTACACTACCTCAGACCGAACGACAAACATGGACCGTCAAGACATCAACTTACTTGGAACGAGCAAGGTACATAATACTCGGTTTTCAAACTAAGCGAAAAGATGTTATCACTGCAAATGCCGGTCAATTTGATAACTGTAAAATAAAGAATTGTAAAGTTTTCCTAAACTCTCAATTCTTTCCGTATGACAATTTGAATGTCATGTTCAGCAAAAAACGTTTTTCCATTTTATACGATATGTATGCAAGATTTCAATCGTCATATTATGGAAAGACTAATACTCCACTATTATCACCTGACCAATATTATTCCAAGGCTCCGATAATTGTAATAGATTGTTCAAAACAAAATGAATCGGTAAAATCATCAAGTGTGGATATAAAAATTGAAATGGAATTTGAAGAACCAGTAGCGGATGGAACTTCAGCATACTGTCTTATTCTACATGATAAAATAGTTACTTACACACCGCTGACCGGAATCGTGAAGAATGTACTTTAAAAAGAATTAGTACAACGACTGCAGATTTTTGAGGTTAGAATTATCTGTCTCAATTTTTGAGGTTAGAATTTCGTTTGTGAAAGACAAGTTAAAACAAACATTTATGTGAGTGTATAAATTTCAAGGATTCGACGAAAAACATAAAAGCGAGAAAATCATGAGTGGAAAATTCATTATATCTTCGACCGTCGTATGGGAAACATCGTTCGCAAGATGAGTTCTACTAACGGAGAAGAAAATACACCTCTAATGGATGAGAATAGTTCAGATATAGAAAAACAAGTTGAACGAGAAATGGACGAGTTCCTCAAGTTTAACAAACATAAGAAGAGAGAAGAAGAAAAAGAAGAAGGAGAAGCTGAAAAAGAAGTAAAAAGAAAAAAGGTTGAAGTTAACATTACAACTAATATTTTAACAGAAGTATTTCTTCGGATTTTCTACCCCATTTCTTCATGCATGACGAAAAGTATTTCAGTTGGAATTTTAAAATCATTGGATTATTCACCGATTGTTATTTTAAATCATGGAAATAAAATGGTTACATTCACTGAAACTTCTTGGGAATCATTTATGAAACATTTACATCTTTTGGAATGCTATTTGAGTAACAACACATTTGGAAGAAGAACAAGATTAAGTTTATTGGAATCAAATATTGAAGTTGATATAGTGAAACATCGTGGAGGACAAATGGTTCGCTTCAGAGATTTAACTAGACATGATGTAAAATTACATTTGACTAAAGAAGAATTTTACACTTTAAGTTGTACTACCGGTCCCGTCACCAGATATTTGAAACAACTAATATTTTCAAGTGCAATAATCAAAGACTATCTAATCGATACATTGGACAGACAACCTTTCGTTCCAATTTTATACGGTCCCGTGGATACTTCAATTTTTAATCGAATACCTCAAGAAGTGGATATGTGGAGACAATTGAACAACTATCACACCAACTTTAATATCGACGAAGAAGCGCAAGAAGTTAAAGAAGAACAATCGTGTTTGTAATACAAGTCAGTTGCTGACGAGACTTCATCATGAACAAACGGGTTTCGTTTTCTAATGCGCCACATATAATGGAAGTTAAAAAAGGTTAATTGAATTTCAAGCTTTTCGAGGAAATGATGGAAATTTTATTATAAAAGAATTAGTAATTTTGGATATGAACACATCTGTAGTTTATCATTACTTATTCAAACCTCCATTACCATTCAATAGACTAACAACTAAAGCGAAAGTTACAAACAAATGGTTGTACAAACATTTTCACAACTTAAGATGGGATGAAGGTTTTATTAATTATAACATGATGCCGCACATTATGAATCATTACTGCAAAGAGTTCAAAACTATCTACACAAGAGGATTGGAAAAAGCTAATTGGATACAATCATTTACAAGCAACGAAGTAATAAATGCAATAATAGATAGAGATTTCCAATGCTACTTCAATGAACTTTGTATTTCATCAAAGAGTTTTAAACATCGAAGGTCACAGTGCGCTTTGAAGAATGCCTACCGCTTAAATAATTTCCTTCAACAGAATGGTGGGGGTAATGTCGGTAATAAAAGTGAGAGCGCTACCATGACGCAGCATGAGTATTACTCGAACCTCCGAAGAGACAACATCTCCGACGGACATTATTATTAACAAGAAGATTAACAAAAAGATTAACAATAACATCAAGATGGCATCACAGAACTTTCTTCAAAATTTGGTTGATCAATTTAACGCTCATTCTAAATCAACAATCTTACCGACGAAGAAATGTTCTGAACTAAAAGAAGAAAAACATTACATCATACATACAATCAAGAAGATGGACACTTCAATTGGTGATGCTATTAATTGCACATTGAGCGAGGCGCCGTATACAGTTGGTGACGAACCGAAGTTTTAAATCTTCCTACCGAAACGGTTTGTACAACTTCTACAAAATGAAGATCTTCGAGTTATTCAACCTGGCGCACTCTATTTAGTTTCACACGGACCGAGTGGAAACAACTCAACTGAACTAACTATTCATGTAACACCTACTACTAACTAGTTTGTACATAACATTGTAAATATATGTGTTTGTAATGGTTTCTCAATAAAGATGATATAAAACAAAAAAGAAAAATAAAAGAAGCAACATATTGTTATGTCTTTGTACATAGCAATATGTTGCTTTTTTTAAAAATTCCACGGGATGACCTTGACCCAATTTTGTGTGATAATAAAAGTGAAAATCAACTTGTGAAATTCATCAGTCTACGACTACCTTTCGTACGGTACACATCTCGCTCTCTATAACTAAATACAAAACTTCAACATGTCCTTAAAGGTCAAGTGTGCATCTTACGATACCAACACCATTACGAGTTTTGAACAACTTGAAGATTTAACCAACGAAATGCGAGTTTTACTTACCGGTGGTTATCACTTAACTGTTGATGTTAGTGCTACTAATGTAAGGATGTTTACTAAAACAAAATACTGCGATGATGAAGTATTTCTTTCTACACAACCTACAACATCTTCATCGCCAACTGGTCAACATAACATCAAGTTCCACAAGTACTACCAATGTTAAATAGCTTTTATCAAATAAAACTAAGGAATCACGTGATCAATGTCAAGTTGATAAAAAGGGTGTGATACTTGGATAACTAATCATTCGCTTCCCAACTCTCGCTGCGTCAACAACTATTTTTAAAGATGTTATACAGAATGATGATTGAACTTGATGGAAAGATCTATGGAAAAGATTACAACACCGTTGAACAAATGACAGAAGATTTAGAAATATTAACCCGAGAAGGATATCAGGCTAAATTAATTTTAAAATTTCCTGAAGTACATCCACTATCGACTGAAGAACTTATCGCTATGGCTAAAGCGGAGAGAGAGAAGAAGTCTGAAGAAAACAAACAGGAGGGAGAGAAAAAGTCTGAAGAAAACAAACAGAAACAAACTTCTTAAGTATCAATTTTCCTTACATTAGTAAGGTATAATTTTTTAAAACTTCGCTTGGATGACCTTGAAATTATCCCCACCACTTTTTGTAGTACATAAAACTGACTATTCAACACTATACACTCTTATTCTTTCACTGGACTCAGCAGCGTCAACATGGAAAAACAAAATTACAAGTACGAACCTCGTTACTGTTGTGAACAACAGTGTACAGATTTAGGACCAATGATGGTGGACGGGTTAGCTTGCACTAAGTGTGAATTTTTCGGATCTTGTTACTGCAAGTGCAAAACAAAACAACTACCGCCACCGGAATTGCGAACTTTCAAATTTTACAAATCAAGATATTTTCATACATGCTGTCCTCAAAGATGTTTCAAATTTCATCCTCTCGATCTAGCTTATTGTCAACGCACCAAGTCTCATCAAGATGATTTTTGTACACATATGATAAAAAGATGTAAATACAGATCAGATTGGTATTCAGATCCTGTTGAACCATCGAATGTGTAATTTCAGTTTTACACTCTTTTTTAAAACTTCAATTGGATGACCTTGAGATTTCCCCCCACCATTGGTTTTTTTTTTAGATTCCCCCACCATAAGTCTTTTAGATTTCTCCCCACCATTAGTTTAAGTTTTGTATCTTATTGAATCCACCTTTGAATTATTTCACTTCCAACATTCTAACTAACAACATGGGAACACCTTTCGTCAGGTTTCAACATATAATAACTGAGAGGGAAGAAATGGAAGAATTGTTTCAAAACTTGCTCGCTATCATGGATAGATATTATATGAGATGGATCAGAATTGATGTTCAATATTTACGTCCTGGTGAATTATCTTCATCATCACAGAGTGAGGAGGACGAGGCAACTACTCCAGCTAAGATATTTGAATTAAAAGACGAAGAAGAAGAACTTAGCTTTTTATTTAATCATAAGCTCGCCGTTAAATAAGCCCCCTCCCTTGGCGGCGTTCCTCATTTACTCGCCAACTCTCCAACGATGAACAACTCTCCATTGGCACGGATGAATTCTAGTTTTGAAATAAACTCTAAAGAAGAGTTACAAGCTATTTTTAATATTTTACAAGAACTTGTAGATAATTATACAACTATCAAAATGAATTTGGAAATAACATACGATTGTCCTATTTGTGATAAGGTTGAAAGTTCAGACGAAGACAGTTTACTAAATCTAACTCCTGCACCATCTGACACTACTGACGATAATAATGAAGAGCAAAATCTATCCCCCACCACTTCTTTGTAATTCATCTTTCCCCCCACTACTTTTTTATTTAACTAACATTTCTCGCTTTCACTCCTCATTCCGTCTTCGACTTTTAAACCATCAACATAACTTCTTTTAAAATTTCAAACACTAATACAATCATGATGGATATGATGGATGAAGTTCCCTTTGTAACTAGAATGGAAGAGGATAAATTGAAATTGGAAATTAAACGATTGGAAATGGAGCAGGAAAACCAACTCGGAATATTACGTCTCTTCACACTTTTCAAATACATCATCTGGGGACTCTGCGTTTACCTTTTTCTCGTCGTTGGCGTTTGTTTCTACAACTCCATAGTTCATCACAAAAATTCAACCTGTATAGTTCCTGGTATTGCACATTGATTGTATTTGTTTTTACGAATAAAGTTCAAAACTTAAATCTACCTATCCCGCTATCACCGGGTAGTTCAACTCTCAGAACTATTTCCTGTGCTAGCGGGATAGGCTTTTTTAAAACTTACTCGGGATGACCTTGACATACTTTCCGTAACCCAATTATCAAGTTGAATTTCAGTTTTTTACTTACTTTTAATTTATGCGCAAATTTAGTTCAACCGAGATCTTCTCACGCGATAACCGTTATAAAAAGAGATTGTTCATCGCGCCGCGACCATTAATTAACTCGCATTTGTGTTGTTCGCATCCTTCCTACTCATTATATATACGTTTCGCCAACTTCATTATACAAGTCTAATTGCTACTAACCTGAACTTTCATTTACATTAGCACATGTCGTCCTGTTTGAATCACCTTCGCGTGCTCGACGTTATATCTCATTCATCTGTCTTGTTCTCACTTCTACACGTCTAACATACTTCTTGTGATGGATACGCAATGTTTGAAATTGAAACTTTTGCGGACACAACATATATTACGAAGTAATTCCAAACCTTCTGTTTCAAAGATTAAAACTAATTTAACAAAAGTAAGGAAGAAATTAAGTTTTAACCCGTTATACTCTGCTAGAACTTCGCAAGTTAGCGTTGACGATAGTGTTATTCACAACATTTTGCGTTCGATGTTACGTTTCCACAACTTCGAACTTGTTACACCTATCGACTGTGTTCAACAGGTTTTCATATTTTACCCCCACCCTTCTTTATATAAGCGCGCTCACGACAATTCCTGTTTCATTCTCCTGTACACTCTTCAGCTAACATGAACCAACTTTTAATTTGTGCGAAGTTTTAATTCAACCCCGGTTAATTTATGCGCAAATTTAGTTCAACTTCCAGTTATTGAATTTCAGTTTTGAACTAACTAATAATTTATGCGAAGTTTTACTTCAACCCTGGTTAATTTATGCGCAATTTTAGTTCAACTCCCAATTGTTGAATTTCAGTTTTGAACCAACTTTTAATTTATGCGCAATTTTAGTTCAACCGAGCGCCATCTCCACTCCCCCCATTGATTAATTCACCATCTGACATCTACAGTCACGCATATATTTCGACGCGTCATGTTTCATTCTTCATTCTCGTTCTATCCGCGGAACTTAACACTTCTATCTACCTTCTCTCTCTCTCTTGTTATGGCTGCGCAATGTTTCAACTGACTTTTATTTTCGTTCAACTATTAGAGTTTTTATTAACACCTTCGAATTACAATTTTGAACTAACTTTTAATTTATGCGAGGTTTTACTTCAACCCCGGTTAATTTATGCGCGAATTTAGTTCAACTCCCAATCGTTGAATTTCAGCTTTGAACCAACTTTTAATTTATGCGCAAATTTAGTTCAACACCCCGATTGTTGAATTTCAGTTTTACACTAACTTCTAGTTTCGTTCAACTATTAGAGTTTTTATTAACACCGTCGAATTTCAATTTTGAACTAACTTCTATTTTTATGCGCACTCTTCGCTCAACCGACCGCCGACGCTCTCGCCATCTCCACCCCGACATCTATTGTCCCCACTTCTGGCCCACCGGAAGCTGCGTGCCGTGGCATGTGGCTTCCGGTGACGTCACTTCCGGGCCAGGAGTGGCTTTTCTACACTACTATATTGCAAACTATCTTGTTTTTTTTCTGCAAACAAAAAAAAAATTTATGCGGTACCTTGAAGATTTTTTAGCTTTCTAATACCTTATTTGAGTGTTTCAAATTAATTAATGCCCCAAACTTTATTTAAGTAATTTATAAGGTCGAAACTAATAAAAATTTTCAGACAATATTTTACCCTTAAAAATGCAATTTAGGAGGACAAAAATTAAAGTAAACCAAAAAAATCAGGTCTATTGGATTATTTTGCCAGTTTTAGCTGCAACATTTCATGACACGGGTGATTGCTAGCCACATTAGTTCTAGGAAGTTTCATTATAAAGAATAGTTTATAGGTTTAAGATAAACCATATAGGCACAGACAAAAGAAATATCTCCAAACTACTCTGTTTAATTCTTTTGTGAGGATTTCCATTGTAGATTACTAACAACTTATTGGAACACTTACCACACACTGTATTACAAAATTTAAAGTAAGTTTGATCCTTTTTTCATTTTCATTTAATCTTTTCTGTAAATATAAAAATGTGCTAAATTTCGATATTACAATTAGTAGGAATAAAAAGGAAGTAGGCCTAGGTAAGATATGGACATAGGATTATTTATGTTTACATTCAACAGTTCTACCCACGAATATTTTGAAATTTGTAAGTCAGTTCTATGTTCTATATTATGAACATTTCTATATAAACATAATTCGATAGAGATAATTTTAGAAGTAGGCCTATAAAATACAATGCCAGGCCCTGTGTGAACTTCTGAGAGACTGATGGTGAAACAAAGTTAATCCTGAATGGAGTGGCCATATCAAACCGGCCATCTTGAAGATAATTACAGAACAAAGTGAACAAGCTCACATTGACAATAATATTACCATCATAAACTCTAAATCTTTTTTCATTTCCTATGGTAATCATGCAAGGGAATTTATTCAGCTGGTAAAATATTCAGCTATAGGGGGTGAGGGTATCAAAAAAATGTGACTGGTTAGAAAAAAAGAGACTGGCTAAGCCTAATTACATTCTACATATAAAAATAAGTGGAAATATTCTACAAAATTGTTTTTCGCTTTCAGATTTTTTAAGCCACTATCCGCTATTTTGAGACTTAGTGAATTTCCCTAGAGGAAATAATCTATTCCTTTCTTCGTCATAATATGTTTCTTTTTTGTTTTGAGGTCCTTAGAAGCCAAAAACACCACTTGTCCAAATTCATATATAGTATGAAGGTGTAGGGTAGCATTCTTCAGGTAAAGTTTGATCACAGAAAAACAGTGTTGAAGTGTTTAGTGGCAAATTTTCCAATGTGGGAACGCTTAATATATTTGTCAAATTCCCTGAATGCGTATGATAGCAATAGTTTTAATTGCGTATTAGGCTATGTATTTCAAGCTAACTGAATTTACTGAGGATTCAAGAAACTATTTAAGAATTTAGATGATTTTGAGAAAAGCGAAATAAAAAACCAGTAGTCTATATTTTTATATTTAACTACCTTTATTATTTCACAAAAGAAGGTTGTTTTAGAAAATGTTATTAATTAATTTATTAACTACTTTTATTTTGAACCCCCAAAATAGCAACATACATAACGTAATTTTTAAATGACATATTCTATACAAGTATAAAAGCAGAGAACTAAAATAAATTAAATAAATAAAACAGAGTAATTAATTATAATGAAAGTTCATTGACAGGTTGACAAAATTTTGTTTACAAGTAGTCGGTAAATGCATCCTCTTCTGTTGGTGTGGAAGGGTTGTGGAGGGACGGGAGAGTGATGCCCGCCACCGTAGGCCTATATCGTACTGTGTGCACAATACAAAGTTCAAGTGAAAGTGAGGTTATCTCTGGAAACAGATACAGAGTAAAATTTCGTGTTTACAAAGGTCCAGGCAAAGGTGCATTTTATTATTGGCATAGAAATATTTTTTAATATCTTTGTACTGTTTAATCAATATTTGTGTTTAGAAACATATTAGCTATTTTCCCGGATTTTCCCTGAACGGGGCACTGGGATTTTCCCGGGTTCTTGAAAACCAGTGTGGGAACGCCGTTCCCACGCGTTCCCGCACCACTACACCACTGAAAATGAGGTTTGACATAACCAGGTTACTTGAACTAAGGGAACAGGATTTTATAAGGTTCCAAAAGGTTGTTAAGAAGTTCTAAAAGGGTAATAATTGGGTATTTGGCATTTTCCACCCTTATTTTTTTATTCATCATTTTTAAAAGGCCAGGCCTACCTTCTAAAAGTGCCTTTTAAAAATAAACAAATTAATATTTTGAATCATAAAATTAGCTTCACTGGTACCGGTAATGGAATGGAAAAAACCAGTTTTCCATGTTATTATCATGGGACATCAATAAACCTTTGTGATTTGCTTATTTCTAAACTTTTTCATGAACACTTGTCATACACCTCCATTAGGTGACAAGTAACTAATATTTGATGAAAACTAACCATGTCAAACAAACCTATGCTAAATCTCATGCTACATCCATAAGTGTAAAACATTTACACTAACCTCGTGCAGCGCAAAGCGCTACTTCCTTGCTTTGCTCATAGTAGGGAGGATTTAAAATTGAATTTATTAGTTTTCAATAAATTTGAGGATTATGAAAGATTAGTGGAGGATGGGAACAAAAATATCTTTTTGTATAAATTATTTACTCAATTTTTTTTATGCAATTGAAATAACTTTATTCATTAAGCTTATAATATACATCAAATAGGGTGATAAATTATTTGAAAACTAATTGAATAGAACTGCAATGAAATAAAACTATGAAAAATACTAAAACTCATTAAATTGAACAATGTTTTACAAATCAAATATTGTTTTGTTTCCTCTTTAACTGCGCAAACTCATCAATACTTCTCACCAAAACGGAAATCTGTCTAAACAATTTTCCCAAGCACAAGATGCTTTTTAATAAAAAAAATTTAATCTATGAGGATATTTAGGGAGAAAATTCAAAATCAAATTTACCAGGTTTTTCTTATGGGAAATCAATAAAACCCAAAAAAGCTCATATTATTTTACATTTTCCGGTATTTGGTATAGATCTGCATTAGGTTTTGAGGAACTAATTTTTGGTAAAAAGCCCTCATGGCAGCAAATTTATATACTAAATTCAATGACAGTTTTAATAAAAATGTATGTATAATGGGAGGAAGATAGATTGATAAATAATAATAATAATAATAATGCTTTATTGACAGGTATCAATAAGATACATAGCAATAATAATTAATTCAACTTAATAATAATTTTTAATTTTAACTATGTTGTCCAAAAATCTTTAGATAGGCAATCTTCAACATTGTATGGTGCTTTCATTAGTAATTTTTCAATTAATCTTCTTTTAAATATTTTTAATGGCAGTTCCAACCAAATCAAGGGTATTGTATTAAATATTTTTCGTTCCATAAATTGAAGATTTTTTTGAGTTTTTGTGTATTTGCATAAAGAAGTTTTAAATTTATTTCTATTTCTTGTTTCATATGAATGATTAAAAGAAATTTGAGGTTGATTGTTAATTTTTTCTCGAACGTTTAATATAATGTGTAAAATATATATGGCTGGCAATGTTAGAATATTCAATTTTTGGAAAAGGGGTTTACAGTGAGCTCTTCTTTTTGATCCACAAATGATTCTGATTAATTGTTTTTGTTTTTTAAAATTTTTTTCTGCTATTGGAGCATTGCCCCAAGCTGTAATTCCATACAATAGATGACAATGAAAGCAGCCATAATAAGCCGTAATTATTATTTCCTTTGTCACATTTCCTTTTAGTCTTCTTATGACGTAGAGTCCTTTAGAGACTTTACTTAGAATTTTGTAAACATGATCTTTCCAATTGAATTCCGAATCAATCATTATGCCCAAAAATTTTATTGAGGCCATATTTTTATACAGGGAATATTTTTTTGAGAAGGATATTTCAATATTTTGAGTTTTTTCCAGATTTAAACTTAATTTATTAGAATGGCACCAATTTTTAACAATTGATGTTGTAATATTTAACTTCTCAATGACCTCACTATCAGAATTTCCACACACATTGATTCCAATATCATCTGCATACAAAAAACAGGACGAGGATGAATTTTCAATGCTGAAAGGCAGATCATTAATAAATATATTAAAAAATAATGGTCCCAGGCAAGACCCTTGTGGAACTCCTACTGTTACATTAAGACCTTCAGAGATTTTATCATTATAATTTACATACTGTGTTCTCTCTTCTAGATATGACTTTATCAAATTCAGTGTCTTATTTTCAAAACCATAAAATTTCAATCGTGATTAACTGTATCAAAAGCTTTTGAAATGTCGAAGGACCTGAAGCAAACAATCATTCCATTTTCAATTTTATTCACTGTGTTTTTCACTAAACTATTGATTGCGATGTTTGAATTTATTCCTCTCCTAAAACCAAATTGTCTTTCGCTAAATAATTTATAATTTTCAAAAAATTCATAGATTTGTATAAATATTAATTTTTAAATAATTTTTGATATGGCTGGTACTATAGATATAGGTCTAAAATTGCTATAATCATTTATACCACCTTTGTGGATTGGTATAACCTTTACTTGTTTACATATCCGTGGAAATTTTTCTTCATCAATACAGTTATTAAATAAGGTAGTTACGACTTCACATATTTCTTTGGAGGCAAATTTCAAAATTTTTGGGCTTAGACCAAACATATCTGGGCAATTACTAGATTTTAAACTTCCTATTACACTAAAAACCTCCTCAACAGTTACATATTGCAGATTAAATGTTATATCTTTCTTCTTTTTATAGGCTTCTAAAAAATAATCGAAATTATAATATATTGTATTCTGTTTTATTTGTTTAATTACATTTTCTGCATTACTTATGAATGCATGGTTAAAACCTTCCGCATTTAAGTGATTTTGGGAAACGTCTATATTGTATTGATTTGACCCAGTAATACTTTTAATTAAATTCCATATAGCTTTTGATTTGTTAGTTTGATTTGTATCAATTTTTTTGCTGTTATATGCTATTTTAGTTAATTTAATATTTCTCTTGTACGATTTCAATAATTTTCTGTAACTATTCTTCATTGACTCTTGTCCAGTTCTTTTAAATTCATTATACATCATTAAACAATCTCGCTTAATTTGTTTTAATTCTTTTGTGTACCATTTATTATTGTAAATAGTAATCTTTTTTGTAGCCTTTAAAGGCAGAGATACATTCATTGCATCAATTATGTTGTTATACAATATTTTAAATTTGTCATCCAAATTCTTTGTTGAATACACTCCAAACCAATTCATTTCATACAACATTTTCTTAAAGGTGTTAATATTGTTTTGAGACATATCTCTAATGTACTTAATGTTGGAAGCAGCTTTAGCTTGTAAAATCTTATGCCTGCCGTGAAAATTAAAATTTAATGATAAAGCGTTATGATCGGAAATGAGCATTCTTATTGTATTCACTTTAACAATTTCAGGAGAGAGATTTGTGAATATGTTATCTATACAAGTGCCTTCATTAATAATTCCTGGCCTTGTGACATCATATACTGTTCTGTTCAGTCCATAACTGTCCATTATTCCCAACAATGTTGAAGAGTCCCAATTTTGCTCTGTTAAATTAATATTAAAATCTCCAGCAATGAAGACAGTGTTTTTCATTTTTACCACAATATCAAGAGTTTGAGTAATTTTTGTAAAGAATCTTTTTAATTTGTTTATGTTTCTTGTATATGGTCTATAAATTGATAATACTGTAATATTATAGTCAATGATTTTTACAGCCGCAACTTCATAAATCATTTCCTCAGACAAATCATTTATAATATTTAGTTTTTTAAACTTAATATTTTCTTTTAAGAAAATAACACTTCCTCCTCTAATATAATTTAGTCTGCAGAAAGCAGTTGCAGTTTTATAACCTGGTATAATGACATGTTCTAAATCTGAGTTTTCAAACCAATGCTCTGTCAAACATACGATGTCTGTTTTTTCACCATCTAATAATATTTTTAAATCATCAATTTTCTTTATTAACCCTCTAATATTCCAACTTAAAAGGTTAATTGGTCCAACAAATTTTTCTTTTCCCCTAAAAAATTACAATTTTCATACATTTTTTCTGAGCCATGATTTTGAAAAAATGACGTGCAATCATAAATTAAATTTTTAATCAAATTTGAGAATCTATTTTTACCTTTTTTGTTAAAATGCAACCCGTGTTCTGTATAAAATTTTCTGGTCATGCCCTTTAAAGTTAAAAACTGTGCATGTTGATATTTTTCTACAATTTTCCTCATTTCATAATTTATGTTTGATATTTTTTTATTTAATTGAGGATGATCAAATCTAAAAGGAATACTAGAAATAATAACATTAGTATTTTTTGAAATTTCAAGCATTTTTGAGAGTTCTTGAAGTATTCCATCTGCCTTTACATTGTCATTAATATCATTAGTACCACCCATAAAGATTAGGAAGTCATGGTATCCCATGGTCTTTGCTTCAGATTGTGCATTTTTAGCGACATATTTAAATCTTCCATTTGGTTTTATAAAACTTTTCACTTCATACTTCGTGAAAAGTTTCTCGCTGAGTAAATCATTTAGTCTTCGCCCGTGACTGTCCCCGAAAATTTCAACTCTTTGTATAGTTGGCATCTTTGATTGTAGAATACCTTTATGAATCTCAATACTTTCATGCTGTAAAATTGTTGAAATTTCATCTTGATCTTTGCAGACTTCGCCTTTTGATATTTCACTAGAGTTTGTGGGTTGTTCATCATAATAATCACTAGGATTATTTTGCCTTTCATCTAAATTCGTTGAAATTTGAGATTGTCTAGTTTCAAAATTTGGTTGTGTTGTTTTGGAATCTAATATTACAAGTGAATTAATATTATAAGAATTGCAAATCTTTTGATGTTTTAAAATGTCAAATAAAATTAGTCTCATATTTACAATTACATTTATACCACATTCAAAGCCATTCTTTTGCTGAACACAATCTAAGATTTTTATGTCTTTCTCTTTAATATTTAGCTTTTGGCAAACTCTGATAGATGAACCAAAATTTGTTTGTGATGCAGAATCCAAATAGAAAGCTATATTTTCCTGAGGTTGGCAGACAAGCAAACTCCAGTGACTACCACTATAATCTATCTCGGGATTTTCGCTATTGTTAATTGTAAAGAACACATATTTCTTTTTGAAATAAGATAGATTTTCTAAAAATTCATTGACACAAGTTTGATTTGCATGTTTGATGTAATGTACTGTCATAGGATCAATTATGGTAAAGTCAGTCTGATCTTCAATACTATGAGAAATGGAATCAAAGTAAGCTTGTAAAATCGAATCATCAAGCCATTTGTTAGAAGCATCAGCACCGGTAACCTTTTTTGAAGAATCAAATTTTGCTGATATGGTTTCATTCTTTGATATCAATTTTGTTATTTTCTTTTCTAATACTTGGTTTTTATTATTAAGATTATTTAAAAGTATTTTTAAATCTATATTTTCTTTTTCTAATTGAGATTTTTCAATTGAGATTTTACATAAATTGTCTTGTATCTGTTTAATTATAGTTTTTGGATCATCATTATAGGGATATTGAAGATTGTTTTCAGGTACTACAGTTTTAACAATATCAAGGGGGGTTTCAAGTGTCATCTTTTTTTGACTGAGGGTTAAAGTATCCTTATGGGATCCCTTTAAATGGGATTCCATTCTCTTAACTTTCTTGCAACAAATAGGACAAATTTCAGTAGTCACATTTTATATGTTTCCTTGTAATTCAGCATTTTGTGGTCCGGGGTTTAGTTCCACATCTCCAGATAATAAAATCAAAATAGATGATAGAACTAAAAGATGCTTGATTATTCCTAATATTACACTAAAATTGTTAATGCACAGTTTTAGTTTTGGTTCATTGTTCCTTAGATTTAGCTTGAGAAAGGATTCTTTAAATTTTTTTTACTTGTAATTCACAAAAAAGGCATTTCATAATTAATTCTTCCTGGAGTATTGACTTTGGAGAAGTATATTCAGAAACATTGCAAATTAAAGCTATGATCTTAAGATATACACATATTTTTACATAGGTAGAAAACAATGATTTGTTTACCATTCTGAGTTATTATTATAAGTGTGATTGAGGTTAAGTATACAAAATTTACTTTCAAATTATACGTAACACTAATAAATTCTAATAAATTACCAAGTATGAAATATTCTTGATGAGTAGTTTGATATAAATCACTTAAATATATAAATCTTGAATTAAAAATACTAAATTAATGAATAATTTTATGGAAAGATTTTTCAATGATGTTGTAGTCAACAAGATCAGCTATGTTGATTATAATATGTCAACATAATCAGGTGGTCATCATTCTCTTTGCATGTTGCTCTAGCTATGCACATTTTTAGATTGAAAAATGTACATACATTTTTGGATACATTTTTGGATACATTTTTGGATTGAATTAATTTAAGTTGAAAAGTAATATATATCTTCAATATCTTACTCATTTATTGCACCATATATTTATTTGATGAAACAATATCAGCCATCGGAAATTTGCTGAGTATGCATATCTGATGTGATGGGGGTATTTAGAATTTTACATGAAGGTAAACTATTAAGTAAAAATAGAGTTAATTCCATTTCATTTAACACTGCCACATGTAAATTGAACCAATAGAAGTCCAGTTCTCACTCAAAATTAGCTTAAATTTTTATAATGCCACAATAGATTTTAATTTTAGTTTAAAAAAATACAGTGTGGTGATAGCTGAAATAGAAGCAACATTGGCAAATATACAGACTATTCCCTTTCATTTGGTACCCAGCGTGTACCTTTCAGTGCTCCTTTCACACATCACGTTTTTAGCCGTGCGGGAAAAAACCGCACGATTTAAAAACCGTCCAAAACTCCGTACAAGTAATTGTCAGCTGGTTAAAAACCGTAAACGTGCCTGTGTGAAAGGTCTCATAAGATTCTATTGGAATGTACGCTGTACGATTTTTAATCGGACGGGCAAAACCGTGATGTGTGAAAGGGGCGTAAACCACTCCAGTAGTATGGTCAAGCTCACTGTCATAAGCTTTAAATTTCTGCCATATGTTAAATCTCCATTGTAAAAGTTTGTTTTACATTCTTGTGCCAATAAACTTAAAATTTTCAAAATACAAATAAAACCTGAACATATAGGACAGCTAGCTGACCTTTGTTTGGTACAAACAATTATATTGTTTAGCTATTAAGACAACTAACATAATATACAAGGTGAGTTTTTAATGTCCCCCCCCCCCTTCTAATTTGTTCTGCATTTCTTAAGATATTGACTCTCGACCACCACCAAACATCATTGATTACTTTATACTTGTTTTTATGTGGTTCACTTTTTTGGCCGCCATCTCGAATCCGCCATACTTGAATGAACTTATTTTTTTATGTAAAGGTAGGGTTGTGACCCATCATTTCAAAGTGATTTTTTTTTGTAGAAAAAGACACCACAATCTGTTTTGGTCCTTGAAATATTACAGGTTTTTTAAAACTAAATTTCAAAACAAAAAATTCAAAAATCTCTGGTTTTATCCAATTTTTTACAAAAAAAATACAGTAGTGACTTTTTATCACCAGATATATCCCATAGTAAAAAATTACTTCAATTTGATGGGACTTTGATGGGATCTTTGGCCACCATCTTAGAATGAAATTAAATTTTTAAATGTAAAGGTAGGGTTGTGACCCATTTATTTTCGTCTTTTTTTGAGTTGAGAGCGATAACGCAATCTGTTTTCCATGATCGGTTATTGTTCTCAAAATATAAGCGATTTTGTAAAAAAAAGTTATATTTGTAAAAAAAAACATTAATATTTTGAGAAGGAAAACAGATAATTAAAAAACGGATTGCTTTATCGTAGGTACTCAATGAAAAAAAATACTTTAAAATGATGGGTCACAACCCTACCTTTAAATTTAAAAATTTAATTTCATTTAAAAATGG
This sequence comes from Neoaliturus tenellus, assembly GCA_030545055.2. Classification (NCBI taxonomy): domain Eukaryota; kingdom Metazoa; phylum Arthropoda; class Insecta; order Hemiptera; family Cicadellidae; genus Neoaliturus; species Neoaliturus tenellus. The sequence continues at coordinate 29,568 of JAQYXR010000275.1, read as the reverse complement.
CGGATTCATAATGGCGGCCAAAAATTTAAGTCCCATCAAAATGAAGTACTTTTTACCATGGGGTATTTGGTCAATATTCTTTAGAAAAGAATTGGATAAATGCAGAGATTTTTTAATTTTTTTTTTATTTTGAAATTTAGTTTCAATAAAAACTTGTCAAGAACGAACATAGTTAATAAAAAGTGGATTGCGGAGTCTTTTTCTACGCAAAAAATCACTTTGAAATGATGAATACCAACCCTACCTTTACATTAAAAAAATTAAGTTCATTCCAGTATGGTGGATTCAAGATGGCAGCCAGCCCCCCCGCACCCGACCTGCGTACTCAGCGAATTTCCAATGGAATTTCAGATTATTTACTTTCCCCATAAAAACACCATAGGATCGAGTATGTAGGTTTGATGCCATAGGGTGTCGTTAAAAAATGTAAGTTAATCAATAATTGGTGAATGTAAACACAAAATTGTATCAAGCTCTGACAATTTTTATTTTCCCCATAAACCCCATGGGGGTGAGTATGTAGGTTTGCCGCCATAAGGGTTTTGTAAGCAAGTATAAGTTGAATCCTATTTATATAATGTACATACCAAATTTGATTAAGTTATGTCTGTCAAAGTTAGTTAAGTTATGTTTTGTAAATTTTTGACAAAATTTTATCATTTAGAAAGTGAGCTACAAGAGAAGAAATTGATAAAATATCATATGTTTAATTTATTTATTTATATTGAAAATGTTTTTATAAGGTTATGTACTAAAGACTGTGATCATGGCATAAATTATTGTCAGAAACACGTGTTAGTGCCGAATAAAATGAATTTAAGAGTAATAAGGTTAATTATTTTTATAGTAATATTGAAAGTAGCCCTCATTGGTGAAAATGAAGTAAAAATATATATATATATGAAAATGAACGAACAATGTGTTTGGCTTCTGGGGACCTCAAAATGAAAAAAGTTAAGTGGTCCCGGGCTTACGTCTTACCATGGCTACTACCGTAATAGCATATACCCTATAGGGAAATTCGCTAGAAAGTGAACCGAATAAAAAGTATACAAAATCAATGATGTTTGGTGGTGGTTGGGAGTCAATATCTTAAGAAATGCAGAACAAATTGGGGAGGGGGGGGGATTAAAAACTCACCCTGTATATATCATACACATAGCAGCCTGTTAATCCTTAAGGAGAACTTACATCCTACATCTAATTGAAAAGTGGGAGAATCAACAGTTACGGAACCCGGAAGGCCCACTAACAGATATGCCACGGTGTAAGTTGAGCCACTCGCTAAAAAGCTACCCTTACTCCGCAATAATAATAATAATATCTTTATTGGTATTATCAAGTAATACATTATTATATTATGTATAAAATTGTTTAAGTTGTGAGTCCAATAAGTTATTTTATTTTATTTCCGCAATAATTAGGTTTGAAACACTCTTCAATTTTGAATGGACATTCTTCAAGTAAAATTTAATTACTTTAACAAATTTCAATGAAGCTCTTTAACATACCCAAAAAGAGTACGAGATCTAGACAGCGCAAACTTTAGGACAGTGCTGCATGACTATTGGTTGACCGACATCTATACCCTCTAGAGGAGCTCAAGGATGAGAATGTTATAACTAAATAAGAGAGGAAAATAGAAAAATCCTCGCCACAGCCAAAGTGTTTCGAGTGTCCTTTTAATATGAAATGTTTTTTTTCGTATGTAGTTTAAGTATGTAAATATTAGTTTTAATAATTTTGTATGACGCAATCTATCCGACAATGTCGATCAGAGTTGAAGGAGACAAGTATCAAGTATTCTCACCTTTGCTAACTTTACCATGTTATTCCAAAATAAAAATAAAATGTTCATGTAAACATATGTCCTAAAATGCTTTGTTAAGCCACCAGCCGCTTTTTTTAACACTTAATTTTTATAGTTGTAATGGATTGTTTTATGAAGTTCATATTTATAATGGACAATGAATACAAAAATATTTAATTTTAGGAAAAATTTTTCACTATTTAGTATATTTTAAATGGTGGCCAAGTAAAATTTGTAAACCCAATTATATCTCAAAACCTGCATTTTTTAAAGTTACAAAACAATTGACAAAATGAATTAACTAAACAATAAATACCAAGTAAGGATCTGACAACAAGTAACTATATATTGCTATTTTTCTGCAGAAAAACATTGATTTTTCGTTATCATAAATGCAAGTTAAAGTTATTTCAATAGAAAAATCGCAATAACTCGGTTTTTATTTTTGTGTCAGATCCTTACAAACGGCCCCCATTCAGAAAAAAAACTCATCAGGAAAAATCATTATTTTCCTGAAAATGAGAAATGGTGTGTGATAAAGGTTCATGCCAAATATAAACTTAATATAACAATCGGTTACGGAGATAAAAATTAAGACCTGGAGGGTGAGCATTTGCTTGGTAAACTTAAACAATTCTTTGTAGGCTAGTCATAGTAATATCAGTCACAGACTGTACGTTAAAATGCACACCTCATGACGCTTTTTTCTTTCGCTTTGCGTTTTTTGGACATGAGCTCGTTCGCTTTGCTCACTCGCTTTCAGGATGTTTTGGTGTAGGACTAAGAGCGCTGCACTCTGCCATAAGTTTGTTTAAACTGTTACAGGGAGATTTGACCTCTTTAGTTAACAGCTCATTTCATCATTGTTGCTAATTCTTTTGTTTTAAAATTTCATAAGCATTTATACTAAATTCTTAGTTGTTTTATCCTTGTTTTACTTTGATTCATTTTTAAAACTAAATAGTCATAATCAACAAATATGAAGTATTATTTAATATTTGATAGATTATTTTTTATAATATCATTCAGTTATTCTGTTACTGGCTACAATGAAAAATAAATCACGTACCGTATTTAAAGTGGAGCAACTGGCATAAATATTTCAATCCTACCTGCAGAGGATGGGTAAGACCCATATTATAGATACTGTGGGTAAGACCGGTTCACTTGATTTTATTTATTGCCCGGGTGTTATCGACGACACGGGGTACACCAATCTTCCGTTGTCCACTCTGGGAACTGCTAGGCCTGGGTTCAATGCAACATCTTGGAGTGCTGTCAGTGAACTTCGTCATGTTGGAGGGTGCGAACAACATTGGTTGTCGCATTTCGCCCACAAAGTCCTCCGATCCAAGAAGAAAGATTTTACAGGATTGCTGTCTAGATCTTTGAAGAATTTTAATGACTGGATTCAGAGTAAGCACTAAAAGGCAAAAGTCAAATTAGCCTAAGATCTGATGTGATGTGCTTATCCCAGGCCAGTGCCCAAAAAGTGAAAAAGGAGTTTTTTAAGTGGGTAGTCTGCTTGATTTTGTTTTAAGAGTCCTACACTACAGGCCGGCCAACTGTGTGCATAAAAGCATTAATATATTTCTCCTCTCACTAAAAAAGTAAAGACTTGGTTGGGACCCGCCCGGGTTCAGCGTCAAGCTGCGCTCCGGGTGTGTTCCACCTATCGGACAGTATCCAAGCCTGCCGTCCAGGTGGTTGCCGGAATCACCCCTGTCAAGCTCTTGGCAGGGGAGAGGAGGGTGATTTACCAGAGAAAAGGCGAGATTGGCAAGGATGCAGCAAGATCCGAAGAGCGCGCCCGAACCTTCCAGCAATGGCAACACAGCTGGGAGTACGACACCCAAGGACGATGGACTGCGCGACTCATTGGCAGGTCCAACCACGGATGGAAAGGCGGCATGGAGAGGTGTGATGTAATGTGATGTGTAATGTAAACCCGTTTTTTTAAGGGAATCCCACAATACAGGCTGGCAACCTTTGTGCATAATAAAAATTTTCCTGCCTCTCCATAAAAAAATAAACAAAAAATAATAAAATAAAAAGCAAAGGAAATTACCTACCTTTAATAAAAATAGATTCCAAAAATAACCATTTATCCTTTTAGCCAAAAAGCAAAATAAAATTGTGTAATAAGCTGATACAATGTATTGACTTGTAGCCTATATAAATTTTAATTACTTCAAGTTAATATTAAATCTTTGTTCAAATAGGCCTAGTCTTCAAGGAATAGGCCTACTACTTTAAAATGCCTTTCGCCCCTCGACTCATTCTCTGTTTAATTTAAAAACAGTAATATAAAACATAGCAATCATAATTAAAAATCATAGCTACAGTACACATAGCCCTTGAACAAAAAACCATCAGTAAATGTACAAAATTGGCCCAACCTCTGTTTATAACTCTCTTTCATTATCAAGCAAAAACAACAGATAAAAATCTTTCTTTTTAAACAATGCTTGTAAAATTGACTCTTAATGCCTCCAAAAATTATAGATTAGGAGTTGCAAATGAGTAATTTTTTGTGCTAATGAATACCCTGTAGTAGTAAATATTGCTTTGTTATTTCATAAGAGTGATCAAGCAATGTTCAAATGTGCAAACGCTAAATGACAAGATTGTCTACTAGAAGCACCACTAACTGGCAACTGATACGATATATCAAAAGCTTTCAACGATAGCTCGATTTGATTCAAATCCTCCATAAGTTTTGAACGATTATGATAAATATCGTTTAGATGCGATATGCAGTCGAACCAATAAACTGAATGCACACCTAGCTATTTCAACAATTGATAGTTGTCTTGAGACAGGTCTGGGACCTTTAGCAAGAATTTTGTCCTTCCCTATCTCTTGAACACTATTACATTATGAAATAACAAAGCCAAATTTACTCAATGCCAAAATACAAGTTCAATCCCGTAATACTTGACATAGTAAGTCACAGTCTTTCGGAAATGAAAAGTTTATCCACAAGCGTCGAGTTTCCCACAGCCAAAATAGACAAGAGTCAACTTCAACCATGTTATATGACTAAGAGATATCAAATCAATTGCTGGTTTCCGGACTATTCGTTACATGATGTCTTCTAAAACATTGTGTTAGTGATATATTTTTTATCGTTATCTTTTTTTGGTGAATTTAGGCCCGATCAAAAAACGGATTATAAGTCCCTTGATGGATTCCGTCACTATTACAGTCCTATTTATACATAGAATGCACCGTAAAAATTTTTAAAAAATTGAAAAAATTTGATTAGGCCTATGTTGGTGTTACGTGAGGGTGTTTAACGTACCTTCGTTGACAGAACATCATCAGTAATATTGTCTATTAAATTTCAGTTTCATCGCTTGCGACTGACTACTTAATCATTATCCGATCGTCATTTCGGCGCTATCACGTCTGAGCGAGCAAATAATCATTGTTACAAAGTTCATACTGGTACAAAGTATTGATTGGGCAAGTATGAGACCTTTCATGGTTTGATACACAATAATAATTCATTATTGGAACACATAATACAGGTCTATGTTGAACACGTTTAATAAACCCCTAGTTAATCCGGCCAGTGGTGTCAAGTTGGTATCGTTATCCAGTTGTAGTCTAGTTCCAAAGTAGCCAGAGTTAAGTTTAAGAGGGGGTCTACTATTACTATAAATCAGGCTCCTGTGTAGGCTAGTTTGGTTATTTTTCAATTATACCCGTAGGCCTATGGTAGGGTTAACTCAATTTTAACACCTTGCATGAAAAATGTGTTGGGGTCAAGTATTTTCAAATAGTTTTGAGTTTGAAGTACCCAGCATGACGTATAAGGTGCATATTCAGTAAGCCTGAAATTTAGGCCTAAGATGTCTCTTAGACATACGTTTTTTGTTGGAATAATATAATACGTGTAGCCTACTAACTGTAGGCCTATGCCTACATGGTTGTTTGGATAACATGGGCCCTTAAATTACGATTAAACACTAATCTGACAATAAATTAGACGTTGATGCCCAAAACAACAACATAAAAGCCTAGCCAGTCTATTAAGTCATAGGCCCTAGCCTACTCACAGGAATTTTTAAAGTAGTAGGTCTTAGTTATTCCTATTTCTGTTGTTTTAATACTGATTGGTACACTACTTTGTATTTGGAAATAATACACTTGTTTAAAAACTGGAGGATAATTTTGCTAATGGTATTAAGTTACCATAATCTTATAAATAATCTTGGTCTTAAACATCTAGCTATGGTTGAAAATTTGCATTAGGACCTAACTCTCAAACTTTGAACGTACGGTACCATCCAATAGGAATAGAAATAACAATTCACTTACTGTACAAAGTAAAATAATAAACGCTTTAAACACATTTCAAAACCAATTCTCATTTTTTGGATACTTATGTAAATGTTGCGAAATAACCTAACCTCTAACATAAGACTGTGACACTGCGACAGTGACAGTAAACAGTAAACATATTTTTTTCGTGCCGTGCCAGTGCCACCTTCGCCATCTAGATCACACATCTGAAAATCAGATTTTTAGCGTTTTGTCTTTTTAATAATTGTTAAAACTTTTATTATTTAAAGAAAAACCTTTATTTATTGTTATTATTTTTATAAAACCAAAATTTAACTTTCTAGTATTCATAAACCACTTTAAAATATTTCATAAATAACAAAAAAATGTATTACCGTACCGTATTTATTGTAGTATCTAGGTAGAAAATAGTTTCCATAATACATGCTTCCTCCATGTCAGACAACAAACAAAAATAGCACCGGGTAACGTAACCTGGGTAACGCAAACACCGTTATTTACAGCCCACAATGCATTTCTTATGGGAAAGAAAATTACGTCTTACTTTATTACTCAACAGAATAACTCCAGAAACGAACTGAACCTTCAAAATTACGCCTAAAATCTACTGTGAAAGTTTGAAGTCGATCTGAGGCTTTTTGCGAACGTAATCGTGAGCCAAAAAATAGGGGTTTGTCACTACAGTGAGGTTGTTAACAGTCATGTATGAGGATTCAATCCTCTTCGATCCGTTCATCCAATCAGTAATTCGCCCATCCAAATATCACAAGGCAATAACTCCAACACACAATGCCCCCTCCCCCCGTCACTAACCTGCCGTCGCGTCGTGATGATATTGAAGGGTGCGAGTTATGGTTCCCGCGGCCGCCACCACAATGACGCAGCGCTAGTCTCGCGTATTGATAAACAAACATCCCCGTCTAAATTATTCATCCCCCAACGTTTATCTCCGCAATAGCCACCATTTACTTCTCCTCCTGTGTTCCCAACGAAATATAATCTTATTGTTGGGAATGGAAAATTGCAAATGGCAGTGGTGTAAACATCTATTGTATTTATTGTGAATTTTAGGTCATTTTTATATTATTGCTATTTTCAAATGAATAATCAGCCATTCAGTATTTTGACTATTTACCTTAATAACTTTGGTTAAATGCATCACATTTTTGTTGCGTTATGTCTTCGCTATACCTTACGATTAGCTGTAAGTGAACTGGTATATATTTGGTCAACTTTGTATAGAGTATAAACGGTAAAAATTTCAAAATATTTTATTTTATTCTTTTAACAGTTTGATGACGGCTTCACCCTTTTCTCAGCATTCATCAATAAGCCGATGTTTTGCGATGCTAACACTTTCTAAATTTTTAGTGTCAAAAGTTGAAAATCAACTGTATACATGGTAATTGCTGAAGAACACTGCCGAAAGTGCAAAGTATTTATAAAATTCTGGGAGAAAAGAATTGCCTCTTCACAGGCAAGGATATTACAGTCGTAGCAAGAATCAAATTGAAGTAGAGAGCTGTGTGTTATAATATAAATAATATGAACTCTTCTTCATTGTTGGGTACAAGTGCGTAAACTTAAAAATAAAAAATTGGGATTTAGTTGTGTTGTGAGGGATGGGCCAGTATCTTGTCATCACAAAACCTTTACCTTAAAGCCAATGCATTTATCATTTTTTATTTGATGTAAAACATAGTGTAATCATTTAGGATGTGATGTATTCTTGGCATATCGTTTTTCACAGAAAACCTCCCACATGAGCGAGGGTGCTTTCGTGTTACTATTTATGAATGCCAAGCCAATAAAGTGGCCCAAATCAAGATGTAATAAGTAGTAGAACATTTTAAGAAAATCATTTATATAATAATATAATCATATTATTTATATAATAATTTATATCTCTATCTATCTTCCTATTTCTATAAGGGTTTCGTCTGTTACGTCCCTTTTTCTCTCGACCTACTGAACCGATTTTTAAGATTGAGGTGCCATTTTAAAGCTTAGGATCTACCGCAGTGACGAATCGTAATTAAAAAGGCCATATTGTTTCGGGCTTCGCCCCCCACGCCTTTGATTTATTTCTAGAGGGCGCTTTAAAATGTTGACCAACTTTTATTGCAAGTTTTTTTATGTGAATTGTAATTTAACAGCTGATTACCTTCAGATGAGTTTTAAAATCCAGATAGTAAACAAAAATAGATCTCTGTCACTTCGTGATCAACATTCACGTACTGTAGGTGAGTTTCACTCATACAAAATCATAAAATGCGCTATTTGTGCATGGACCACCTTGTTTTATATAATTGAATGCTTTGTGGATGCTATTATGCTGCTAAGGCAATATTTTGTTTTTATATTGTGAAATGATTTCTTTGAGAGTATTTTGTTAAATTGTTTTCTTATTTTTTCATGAAAAAACAACGCCAGTCATATTTGAATAATTTTAAACTTCCTAATTGTATCATTGTTCCCCACCCTCATCGGGGCTCCCCTCTGTTTTTTTGTAGGCGCTTAACCCCCATCAAATCGTTCCCAGCTGTTTCATATCTGTTTTGCGACGCTTGCAGGAAAGTGGCCACTTTCATTCCAAAAAATGTACTCAAATAAAAATGTTTAGAATTATATTTCGTACATAAAATTTATAACATAGTAACTCTATTAAATTAAATAAAACTTGGTTCAAGAAATTTTGAACTAAAAATTAAATTGACTAATTATTTGGAACCAATTAAGATACATAACTTGCAGTAGTATTATAAAAATGTTGGTTGAGCTACTATGTTTTAATATGGGTGATATTTATAAAAGGTTAGGGTGAGAAGTGTGCTGAATAAGAGGAGGGGGCATACATAGGGTAGGTGTCAAAACATTCATCGTCTTTCTTGTCCGTTCTGTTTGCTGTATGTTTTCCTGTCTTATAACTTTTATTTCTACCTTTGATAGGAGCGTATAGTTTAGAGTCTTAAGAAAAAATGTTTGTGTTTATTTCTATCCATGACAATATTTTTATTCTATAACCACTAAGATACCACTATGATTTGTATGTGTATGAAGCATTAGGGAAAGAAGTTTGTCTTGAAAACCCCTCTGACATTTACATTTCAGCATATATATTTTTTGTATAAACTATACAAAGTAACTTAATGTAAATTTAAATTATTAGTACATTAGATAATAATTTTACCTATATACGTATGGATCCTATAAAATCGAGATAAATATATTTATGCTTTTACTATAATGATCAAATTAAGTTACATTTAAACTTAAGATTAATATTGATATAAAATAACTTGCCGATGGTTATCGTAACATACAATTGTATAAATGGGATTTTCTTAATCTTGTTGTGTTTTATTGTGACCATAGTAAAAGATTATGGTGAAATTTTCTACCGAGCAATCTACAGGAGTTTTAACTCATTATTAATCCAGTTTAATATCGTATTAAATTTATAAAAATGTTTTTGTGGAAATCTAATAGTTTTGTTTTAACTAAATTATTAACTTAAATCAATGAGAAAAGATGGATAAACTATAAGAAATAAATAACTTGTTGTAATTTCTTCAATTAAGTATTCCAGATTAAGATGTATACATGAAATAATTATAACCTTAAATTTCCTTATGCATGATTACTAATACGTTTGTAGTGTCGTCTATACCTAACGTCTATAGAATATTTCATACTTAAAGTTTTACATTACATCCAGGGAAAGTTTAGGTTCCTGGTCGTTGAGGATGGGGAGGTAGTTTTTAATATCAGCAGTATCGGATATCAGTTTGGCACAGAGGGTGTGAGGGTTGGCGGACCGGTGGTTGTGTTGAGTGTGGTGGAGAGGGGGTGTATTGGACGAGACCTTTCATTCTGACCCCTTGCCCTATCTTTCCATCAGCCTTTTCACTACTTTCCCGGCATACAATTAAATAAAAATGTATAATTTTAGATAATGTTTGGCTTAATATGTTTACAGAGTTTCCCATTTGTATCATGTTTGTAAGATCCCCTTTATTCCAGCGGTTATTAAAATTAAACCTCAAATTTTAATAACAAAACATGTAACTTGAAATTTTTAGCGTCGGGCTTATTACTTACTTTTACTGCCATAATGTAAAGAATCGGTATATTAAAACCCAATATATAATATATATATATATATATATATATATATATATATATAATTAAATCTGACAAAGCAATAAGAGTCTATTCATTACACAACAATAATGAAAAATTATGATTACTAGTTTTTATTGCAAAAGAGTGTGGATTTAAATTTTTACACAAATATTCAAAATACACGCTTCATGTACTTTTCAAGCACTATCCGTTCTGACAACCATGTACACTTTGGCGTTGATGCTATCAAAACTTATATGATTTGCAGCATGTGAACATAAAGGCTTTAAATCTAAAGATGGTCATTTCTCAATTGAACATTTATTTCACTGGAAAGGTTTAGGTTTTATATAGAGATTGGTAGAGAACTGATCCCATATAAATAAAATAATAATTAAAGATATATTATAACAAATTCAAAATTCAATGACAATATATAATTGATACAAATAGGCCTAATTGAATGTATTTTACTTCCAGTAAAAACTTATTTTTAAGGCGAGTTTTATACACTCATATTTTCTAAACGAGGTTATAAAAATCACAACTTTTCAAATCTACATCGGTTTTATATTACTAGGGTGTATTAAAAAAACCATCCGATTTTATAAGTTTAATATTTCAAAACTAATGATCATATGGACATGGGGTTATTTTTATACTAAAGGATAACTAATAAAGTTGTTTATAGGCAACTAGCTGTTGCCCGTCACGGCTTCGCCCGTGATTGAATTAATTTTATAGGTAATACAATCGTTTTAAAGAGGAACGAAATCTACTTCCTTGAGAATGACATTGGAACAAAGAAGTAGTGTGAGTGGAGCTCTGAAGGAATTTCGCAAAACCTGTTCTTAGAGAGAAAAGGTTTCTTAAATAGAAAAGGCCCTAACCTATGAGCAAATAGGAACGACCATGTCAAATTTCAACCCCGTAGGCTCTACAGTCATATTGAAGACATGTGGGTCGGAGCCCTAAAGAACATTAAACAGTACTTTTGCAAAACTGTTTCTTAGTGAACACCTATTAGCAAACTGGAACCTTTACGTTAAATTTCAACCCGTAGGATCTATAGTAGATTTGAGAATTTGTGGGGAGGAGCCCTAAAAAAATTGCAAAATTGTTTCTTATTGATAACCTATGAACAAAAAGGAACGTCCATGTCAAATTTAAAACACGTTGACCCCTGATTAATTTTGAAGTCAGGTGAGTTGGAGCCCTAAAGAACTACAAAAACTATATTTACAAAACCATTTCGTAGTGAGCACCTGTTAGCAAAACGGAACATCCACGTTAAATTTACACTCCCTAGAATCCATGGTAATCTTGAGGTTCTATGGGGTGGAGCCCTAAACGAAATTTTTCAAAATTATTTTTTAGTAAGTAACTAAGAGCAAAGAGGAACGTCCGATTCAAATTTAAACCCCGGAGGCCCAACAGTAATTTTGAGGTCCTGTGGGGTGGAGCCCTAAAGAACTTGGAAAACTGTATTTGAAAAACTGTTTCTTAGTGAGCGAGCACCCGTGAGCAAAGAGAAACGTCCATGTTAAATATCGACCCCGGAGGCCCAAAAGTAATTTTGAAGTCCTGCGGGGCGGAGCCCTAAAGAACTTCGAAAACTGTGTTTGCAAAACCGTTTTCTTAGGACCCATGAGCAAAGAGAAACGTCCATGTCAAATAACGACCCCGGAAGCCCTAAAGTAATTTAAAGTCCTGTAGGGCGGAGTCCTAAAGAACTTCGAAAACTGTATTTGAAAACCGTTTTTTAGTGAGCACCCATGAGCAAAGAGAAAAGTCCATGTCAAATATCAACCCCGGAGGCCCTTAAGTAATTCTGAAGTCCTGTGGGGCGGAGCCCTAAAAGGGATGTTTAAAGCACTTTTTTGAGCACCTAAGAAAAAAGAAATCACTCCAAATTTCAACCGTGCAGGTTCCCTAATTCGTATTTAAAATTGGCCATGCGGATAGCGTTATATTAAAATTTCGAAGGCCTGTGGGGCGGAGCCCTAAAGGAATTTTGTTAAATCATTTCTTAGTGAGCACCTAAGAGGCAAGACGAACATGTGTTTAATGTTTCAAGTAAATACGTTTGGTAGTTCCTGAGATTTCATGATGAGTCAGTCAGTAATCACTCCCCGTCAGGTTTAGCTTGGTCGCTAAGCTCACTCGCCGCAACTATTCTCTAGTTTCTTATTCTTATATTCTCTAGTTTCTTATTACCAATCTCCCCTCAATAATTTGAATCAGAACAGCTGTTTACAAAATTAATATTCCTTAATGTAATCATATGTTAGAATACAAAAATGTTGCTTCCATAAGAATAACATGGTAACTTTGAAGACGTGTGGGGCGGAGCCCTGAAGGAATTTTCAAAAACCGTTTCTTAGTGGATGCCTACACCCTAAAAGGAACGTCCATACAAAATTTCAAGGTTCTAGGTCTAGTAGTTTAGGCTGTGCGTTGATACGTGAGTCAGTGGTATTTGACAAATATATAGTAGATTTACAGGTGCTCAATATTGCCCCCTTTAGATACACAGCACAAGTCTATGCGATACTCAAATTCGTCTTAGACGTTAGCTAGCATGTATTTGATGGATTTGATGGTAGTTCCAATTTAGTTCTTCAGTTCAATCAATGTTGTTAGAAGGGGAGGCATATAAAGAATGTCTTTTACAAACCCCCATAAAAAGAATTCACAAACAGTAAGGTCTGGTGATCTTGGCGGTTAGTGATTAACGCGGAATCGCTAGGTCCAGTATGCCCGATCCATCTTTGAAGGAATCCTACCATTTAAAAACTCTCTCGCATGATTCTTTTGTGTGGGTTTAGGAACATTTAGGAACGACACTTCCTCGAGTCATCGATACGCTTCCTTGGTATGTCCTAGATAACGAACAAACTACTGCAAACTTGTAAATTCATTTAAGCAATATAAAAAAGAGTAAAATATCATTTGAAGATTTCTTGAAAGGGGTGTACTGTAGGTATGTTTTAAATTGTTTAACTAATTGTAGTAATGGTAAAATGTAGAGCCAAACATTTTCTGAACATTTATTTGATAGGCAGTGTTGAACATGAAAACTTATTTTTTTTCTTGCAATTAGCTAAATCGCTCCTTTGAACTTTACATATTCTATATTGATAACTACTAGATAATAATTAATGTATAAATTACCTATAGAGTAATGATTACATAAAGCTTAACATTCTTCTATTTTTATAAAAATAAAAACGCTGAAATTAAAACAGTAAAAATTATGGTATTTATAACTATATAAAGTTTGTTTTTGAAACTACAGTCATTATTATTCTTTAATTATAAGTATTTAAATTACTTGTATACCCTTCAAATTCATTTATTTTTTAATTAACTGACAATTGTTTCGGCGATAATGCCATTTTTAAAGTCAATAATTTTTTGGTAAGTATTTAAGTAAATTTTAGTAGTCTACATTTATAGCTTCAAATTATCATCAGGTAATTTTAATACTTATAATAATTATAATAATAAAATAAAATGAAATAATGAAATAATAGACCTATTCAGTAAACTTAAACCTCTAACATTCTATATTTATTGGCATTAATTATTATTGAATAACGAAGGTTTTTATTTTATATTCCATATAGATAGCATTATAATGGTTTATTCCAACCATGTACAAAAACTATTATTAAAATTTAAAGTTACACAGCTTCTGATTTATTTCAAATAACCTGTTATTCACACTCTACAGAACATATTAAACTCCTTACAATAAAACAATTACACTCTTTATTCTAACTTTAACTGATAAGAATATTACCGTTTGAAAAACTATTTCGGTAAAAACGTTATAAATACAAGCTGTGATGATAACCGTTGTATAACGTAGAAGGAAACATCAAGTGTTGATGACGTAGAGATCAGTATATCGAGAGAAATGTAATGTTAAGATATGTCGGAGATATTTTCAATATATCTCCACGATGTAACGGTTGAGGATGAACTTTGGATCCGACCGCTTACGCTTGTCACCAACGTTGAACTCCTTCAGTGTGTCATTACTTTACTTCACTCATCATTCATTATTTCTCTATCCATAAATTTGTGTTGTAGGTTATATTTGGCAAAATTTATTAGATTTTATTGTTAAAAGCTCCCAATAAGCTACAAGCAGTTAATTTAAGTGAAATAATGAATAAAATTTTAACTTATCGATTGATAATCATACTGACTGTTTAAATGTTAAAAATAACAAAATGTGAACTACATTATACATTTGAATATAATGTAAACTGTGTAAAACTAAATAGAGGAGAATGAAACACCAAGTGCTTCATTTTCTTAACAGGCTCGGAATTTACACACATTAGGCTATAACACTCCTCAATATCGATGATTGAAAATTTCTCTTTTCAATGTGTCATACAATGTCTCATCCTACCAGTCACAGGACACCTTGAAATTTCAGTCAGTTGTGAATTTTGCATTCTGTACCACAAACAAAGCTGTCATAATGTGTATTTATTATGTTATGTATTTATTTATGTATGTTATTATGGGTTATCACCCAGCAGATCTGGTTCAGTTCTCGCCCAATTGAGAAAAAAATGGTTCAGCCACTCCCGCGGTTTTGATGTGATTTGAACGGCTGGACTAACTGCATAGAAAAATTGCAGGCCTTTCAGGTAAGGAGAACTGTCAGTTATTCCTCCTCTAAATTTAATAATGGTTATATGATATTTATTTTTACTTATTTACTAAAGAAAAAAATAATTAACATCAGAGTTTTCCTTAAACAAATTAGATATTAACACGTATGTTTTAAGGAACAAAAGATTTTGGAATAAGAATACAGTCAACAGGGCATACAAGTAAATTACATCATAATGTAACCACAACATGAATTCGCAGATGGAGCATTAACCAGTGTAGCCGCAATGGCCAGTAAGCAAACCTCTTTGTCAAACAATCCTCGCGCTTCGATAGTCAAAGCTATTCCAATTACCATTTTCTATGAGTTATACTCTCTGTTCTTCAGTATTTAAAATTTAACATTTTTCCAATGCAATGTGAACGTGGTTTGTTTACTTGGGTTGAATAGTTTAAGCATTGAATTACATCGAACCACATCTCTTATGTTAATACGTGAGGGCTGGTTTTTGTGAGCAAAACTCCTCCCTTATTTCATAACAATTACTTCATAATGTAACCACAAAATGGATTGGCAGATAGAGCATTAACCAGTGTAGTCGCAATGGCCAGTAAGCAAACCTCTTTGTTAAACAATCCTCGCGCTTCGATAGTCAAAGCCATTCCAATTACCATTTTGGATCAGTTATACTTTCTGTCCTTCAGTATTTAAAATTGAACAAATTTTTCAATGCAAACTTTTGCAAACTTTCTTTACTTATGTTGAATAGCTTAAGCATTGAATTGCATCTAACCATTATATTTATATTTATTGTATGAATGGTGTTGCAACTAAAAATATGAATATTTGAATTATATATTTCAGGCATCAAAGAGTAAAGGGTATTACTGAATTACTTTAGCCATCTGGGGAATTTTAAGCCCTTAAAAGACGGAAATAGTCTTGCTATCAGAGGATTGTCATCACCCTAAATTTTTATATGATCGTTGAGCTTTATAAGGTTGCCTTTTTCTATTTTCAACGTCCTCCAAGATTGCAGACAACGTTGGATGTTGATACACTAAACACTTGAAAATAAATATATTATATCGTTAATTAATTGTTTCATGAACGTTATTTTTTATGAACCGTGGGTAAGTTTAAACTCATACTTTACAACAATAGGCTGTTCTAGATAAAATCATTGCCTCAGTTGGCTTGATACTTTATATTTCAATGCAGAAAAGTGCTGTAAAAGGTTAATATCATGAATGTATACTAAAGAATACTACTATTTAAATCCACGTGGTTGAAAAATTTTGATTGGTTTGTAGCTACGGTTTGATGTGGTGTAAACCAATCTATTTTACTCCAGTCAGTCAATTCTCCTTTAGTTAGATTTGCTACGCGTTTTGGCCATAGTCCATCTTAAGTGTCCTTATTTTTGCTCAAAAGTCCCACAAACTCCACCGAGTTCCAAACTCCAACCGACAGTTCGATACAAATTAACTATCCTACATACACTAATACGTTTAACACACACTAAACGAGAGACAAAAACAATGAAAATACAATCATATTTTGTGGTGTCTTAAATGTAATAATGCATTTAGAATAGTCAGTTTGTATCGAACTGTCACAACTCGATCAGAGTGGAGTATGTGGGACTTGTGAACACTAATAAAGATACTGATGATGGCCTAGTACCGAAACTTGTACATCCATCTAAAGGAGGAAGGATTGATTTACGAGAGTAAAATAAATAGGTTTATGTACATTAACAATGTAATGTTTATGTAATGAACAGGTTTAGGTGCGTAGATGTCAAGAGTTCCATTTGCTCACTAAACATTTCTAAGAAACAGCATTAATAGTATATTGCCAATGATTATGTAGAAGTAACCAGAAACCGTTAATTTAACTGGGTAACTATAAATGTACCACTCCACAACATATGTGTGATTTAATTATTCGTGTCCACTTGTAAAGCATTGTCGTATTTACATTTTGTTAATTTGTATTCACTTGTTTAACTCATTCTATGAATTAAAGCAGTAATATTAGCTTCAACGGTTAATCTCCAGCAAAATATTTGTAATTTTTCTTTTCCCCCAATAATACTATATGAGGTTGAGTACGTAGGTTTACTGCCTAATGCGTTTTGTTGGTAAATATAAGTTAAACCCTACCTAGTAATTGTGCATACCATGTATATAGCTGAGGTATAATTTTCAATTTTCCACAAACCCCAAAATAGTGAGTACGTATTTTTGCCGCCATTTGGAAATTGTAAGCAAATATAAGTGAAACCCTTCCTAATTAATGTGCATACCAAATATAACCAAGATTATCAATAAATAAGCAAAATAGGTCGCTATTTATATTTTTCCCCTATTCCTATTTCCTATTTTGTAGTTCTAATTATGATATATGGTCTCTAAATTGAGATAACAATCAATGAAGAAACCAATCTCATACACTTACGAGACAAAACTAGATCGGACTTTAATCCAGCATGCAGGCCTTTTGTTTGCAATCAAGTTAGCGCCGGCTGCGAGAGGGACTGGTAATACAATAACATGTGAGGACAACGCGAGGGCGACACGGGAGAGAACATACCTCCTCTTCTCCCACAGAAGAGGAGGTGAACACTGAACTGCCTTTGGTGTAGGACGCATTAGCGGGAACAATGGTGGAGGGGCGTGAAGGCACGGCTGGCACAAACAAAAACAGCCTAACCGCCGCCTGGTCCAGTTGTATATGGCTGCTGTTTAACTTTTCTTCAACTACTCTACGGTTCACATGAGTGCAAAGGTGGTGGTTTTGGTGCTTCACGTTGGTACAGTTTTCTGGATTAAAAGCAACATGTGCCAAAGCCGTGTACGCGTAATTTGGCTATTATGTTGCCCTCTTATGACTAAGAACGAAAAATAATTGTGATTTACTGGTCTATGTGGTAGTTGGTCCTTAGTGACTATTAACGTCGTTCAAGTGATTTTTTTAAATCATAAGAGTGACAGTTGGCTTTAATTAACCCCGTTTTACGGTGTGAATTAGGACTAGATAATTGTAATTTATTCATAGTTTGTAATAATTCACTGTACTGAATTAAAAGTGAATCTAATAGTAAATCAAATACATAAAACATCCTTGCAAGAAATTCTAATGGCAAATTTACTTATATACATAAAATATTTGTTTAACTAAAACCTCTTTAAACTTTCACTTTATAATATATGAATACCACTGAGTAAACATTTGTTTTAAATAAACCGATCAAGTTCAAGCGAATTCCATGATTACTGGACAGCAGGTGGAGGTAATTTGGACGGAGCAACTCAACCGTATAGCGTTGAGTTAATTTGCTTTGAAATAGGAATCTCCTACAAACTATTAAACATATTATACTGAGCAACACAATTGGAATTTCATTCCATTTAACATTGATTCGAAAATACTGAAACAAATTAAAGGTTTCCTTTGGTCAGTATCAATGACAGTAAAAAGTGTTTATGGTTCAAATTATATTTTGGTATAAAGAACAAACGCATAACATATTTAAAACGGTTTATGATAAAATTCTGATGGAACGTTTTTATATTTTAAGATTACTAAACAGAACACAATGGTTTGCATTTATGATTATTCGTATTCATATTAATAATATACAAACACTATATTTTTGTAAAATTGTGTTAAGTTCTCCCCAGTCTAATTCGTTGTCTTTAAGACAACGAAAGATATATGAGTTTTGAATAGCTAAAATTGGGACTAGCCTACTTATAAAACGAAAAAGTAAAACAATAGCCATCAATAAGCGTATTCAACCATGCTATATTTGTACATGTTTTACACTTCAGAGCCCTTTACAAAAATTGAAATGTTAGTATAGCTTTTTTTCTACATATCACTGATAATAAACTATTACTTACATAACACCCATACGACACCATTAATGCATACCAAATATTGAGATAGACTCACCTGTAACAATCACATTAAATTATTTAAAATGTATCATCCAAAATTCTTTCTAAGCTTAATTAAAACGATTTTAGTATCTTAAAGACTTTGATTGACTTATTTTATTTCATTCATTGATAAGTTGTGGGTGTCCAAATGTTTGTCATTGTATAATCATGTTACTTCTAACCTTTCAACATGTTTCTATTTTTCTATTAAATTGATCTATTTGGTAATAATCAATTGCATTAATAATTTTTTTTACACAGTAGAACATTTTCAAAACGGTTTATCCTAAGTAGTATATTTTGTGGACAATATTTAATACCAAAAGGTAATCCAAAACTTAAATGATATTTAATTTTGTTTTGATATTTTATTCATAATTTACTATAAATAATATTCATTAAATGTTAAAAGGAATGCACCCCAGTATAAACTAAAAGAAAAAAATGTTATAAACTAAAGTATTCAGAAAGAAGCCGCAATTGGTAATTAAAAGAGTATCATCTTTGGGAGGGTTGTGTATAATTTCGACGGCGGACGTTTGTTTATAAATAGGCCAGACTAGCACTGTGTTATTGTGGATGCAGCCATGAAAATCACTGCAGTCATCACTCGGCCAATGGTAAGGGGAGGATATTGTGTGTTGAGTAGCGCAGTGAAGCGGTGAATCAATTTGTGGGGAGGGGTCTGTCAAGGTCTAAGATGACGTGAACACTTTTTAATGATATTTAATATTCATATACAATCTTTAGAATAAAAATAATTCTAGTACCAATAATATTCAGAAAGTACTACTGTTCTTTGTTAATTAAGGCTTAAACAGTGCACAGTTTCATATACAAATAAATGCCGTTTTTAACGGTAAAAAGGTGTGCTATTTAATAATTGTTATACTGTAATTATAAAGTTGTTGTAGTTGAGAATTGTAATTTTATCACAATTCGGCCGTCATATAGTCGACGTAAGCTTGTAAACAAAAAAATTGTTTTACACTGTTGCAACAAAAAAGATTGAGAATTCGAAACCGCAATCAAAAAACGTATTTGAAACAGTTTCGCCTAATTATGTGCATCCCTGCTTTTGAGGTTGGCATCATCCCCTCTAAGTGCGGGTTGTCAACAACTGGATGTCCGATCACGGTCTCTCGCTTGCTCTTAGTAAGACGGAGATCGTGATTCTCACGAAGAAGAGGATCGACACCGTTGTCCCGTTTCGAGTGGGAAGGGAGGTGGTCACATCAACTCGTGCCGCCAAATACCTTGGGTTATGGTGGACACCAAGTTAAGCTGGAGGGATCAGATCTTCCGTACCGCGGACAAGGCCGCTAAGGTAGTTACTCACCTTAGTAGGCTGATGGCCAATGTCGGGGGTCCCCAATCCAGCAGAAGACGTCTGTTGATGTCCGCGGTCCAGTCCGTGCTCCTTTACGGGGTAGAGGTGTGGGCAGGCGCTCTAGATAAAGAGTGCTACAGGTTGCGACTTGCCCGGGTTCAGCGTCAAGCTGCGCTCCGGGGTGTGTTCCGCCTACCGGACAGTGTCCTAGCCTGCCGTCCTGGTGGTCGCCGGAGTCATCCCTGTCAAGCTCTTGGCAGGGGAGAGGAAAGCGATTTATCAGAGACGTGGCGAGATCGGCAAGGACACGGCAAGAACAGAAGAGCGCTCCCGAACCTTCCAGCAGTGGCAACACAGCTGGGAGCACGACACCCGAGGACGATGGACTGCGCGACTTATCAAGCAGGTCCAACCATGGGTGGAACGGCGGCATGGGGAGGTGGACTACTACCTGACCCAATTTTTGACAGGTCACGGCTATTTTCGATCGTACCTGAACCGGATGGGAAAGACCGGTTTACCGGACTGCATTTATTGCCGGGTGTTCCCGACGATGCGGGACACACATTCTTCCGCTGTCCCCGTTGGGAAGGGCCCCGCCTGGAGGCCACACAAATATTTGGTGCATTTTCGGTGGACTCGGTCTGCCAAAAGATTTTGGAGGATGAGGGCAACTGGGATTGTTTGTCACAGTTCGTCCGGGGCATCCTCCTGGAAAAGAAAACCGATCTGGACCGCGAAGTGGCCCAGATCCCTTGATAGAGCGGCTGGATAAGGAGCGAGCCCGACGGGCGTAAGCCAAATTTAGGCCCAGCCTGACGCAATGTGATAAACAATTCCAGGTTAGATTCCTAAAGAGTAGAGGAGGTTTTTTAGTGGGTAAACCCGTTTTTTAGGGGAGCCCCACACTACAGGCTGGCCACCTGTGTGCGTAATGCATTTTTCCGCCTCTCCCTCAAAAAAAAAAAAAAAAAAAAAAAAAAAAAAAATCCCCTCTAAGTATTCCAAGCCAGTGGGTGCCATACCCTCTATAGGGGTATCACAATGAATTGACTTATTTAATTTAATAAGTGGCTCAATATAAACTCAAATAGAATAAACTTGAGGGGATATAAGCACAGAAAAAGGAAAGGATAAAAGTGAAATTTAGTTCTACATGATTGATTTTTTAAGATTCCCACTACCATTTTTCTACATGGCTTCTACAAAGTTTAAGAGTGTACATTTGCGACTTCTGTTCTGGATTTGAATTCAGGTTTGCGGCTTGGTCCTTCGTCAAAAAAGGCACACGTCTGATTTACATATTAACCTATCCTTATATTTAAAACTGTGTTGTGATCCATGTTCCAAAAATTTAGGATAAAATATAATTATGTAAAAAAAAATCAGCACTAAAATACAACATGGTTGTGCTAAGTTGTATCTCTATATGTCCGTGTATAAAACAGTAAACCGGGGTTTCGTTTAAAACTCACAACAAGAACTTAAATAAACGAAATAAGTACTCACAACAATGAAGCTTGAATATCAGTAAGTATAAGCAAATCGCAGTAAAAGTAAATAGCACAGTTTACAAGTGATACGATGCCCTATAAATAACAAAAAGGTACTGAAAGTCAAAAGTTTGACCCTTTCAGTGGAGAGGTCTGTGTAGATGTTTTTAATATCAGCAGTATCGGATATCGGTTGGAGAGGGGGGGGGGGTGGATGTGTGTTTGAGAGGGTGAGTATTGGGGGGGATGTATTAGACCAAAGACCTATTCGTCACCCTTACTCAGGGTGATTCTCGGTCGATACTGCTGTGAGCGGTCATTTCGTTTATGCATCTCATTTGGTGTTAATTTTGTTAAGTAATATACAGGTTAGTTTATTAACATGTAGAATAGATTACATTTCTATGGTGCACTATAACAAATATTGCTTGGTTTTAAATAGCAAAATTATTCCTGTATAGTTTGTTAAGCTGGGGAGAACTTGATATATACACCACTTAAGTTTTAAACAAAATGTAAGAACCAAATGCAGTTAATGGTATAATTCGAAGCCCATTACTTACGAAATGAAAGTATATTAATGTAAATCTGTTTTACTTATTGATGAGCAAGTTTAATTTTGACTTCCAATTCAAAAATAATTAAATTATGGGTTTTCCACGTATAAATGAATAAATAATTAGCTGAAGTATTAGATTTTGTTTATCATAACTGAAGGGTGTTTCATTTTAATACCCTCCGGATTATTTCCTTGAAAAGACTAAAGGTTAATTTACTTGTCACTTGACAATCCAATTGTAACTATTGTAATTGGGTGCAGATGTTTCAAGAGCAGAGTACTAATCTTCAGACCAAAACCGTTCTCAAAGTCTTCAGTTTAAAACTATTTCGCCTCGTCGGGTCATCTTGGGGTTCAGAAATTTAATAATTAAAACACTGATTAAACATTTTACACGGACACGAAAAACCACGAAACACGAATACATGGAGATCGATGTGGCCACAGTGATGTCCCAGTAGACTACTGGGTTGGAGGAGAGCAGCACAGTGGCCTGGACTTCGGTGTTAGTCATCGACTCATCAGTCTCATGTCAATCTCATGTCAAACTCAAGTCAATCATTGAATGATTGGTGCCCATCATTTGTCGTCAAATAATCAGTGTTTTATATTATATATGTTTAAACCCAAGATGACCCGACGAGGTGAAATAATTATAAACTGAAGACTTGAGTACGGTTTTGGCCTGAAGATCAGGATTCAGTCCTCGAAGCAGCTGTAACCAATTACAATAGTTTCAATTGAAAGGTCGACTGACTGGTAAATTAAAATATTATTTATTGTTAAGGGAGTTAATATACTCGATTGCTTTTTTTATAAATTAAAAGGTGTAGGTGGTAATCTTAAAATTATTCAATCAAAATAATCTGTCATTATTAGAGTTTTTCTAAAATTTGATCATAGCTTATGTTTTAGCTTAAATTGTAATATAGCTAAATATAATTAAACTTCTTTACCAGTATTCAATAAAATAAAATAAAATTTAAATAAAATTTTTAATAAAATTTTAAACACAATTTTGTTGTTGAAATTTAATTATTTAGTAAAACATACTATTGCAAATTTTGAAACGTAGACTCGTGGAAAAATACAACACTTTTCAATATATTTCATAGTTAAATTTATGTTTTAACTAAGACGACGATCAAAAATCATAATTAAAATAGATTCGGTATAAAATATGAAACTTAATAGTACTTCATTTTTATGATAAGGGGGAATATCAGTAGGCCTAACCGTGGAAGCCCTCGGTGGTGTCGGAGAAATATCTCTTGGATATTTGTCAAATATTATCGGTGTCGACATCCATGTGTACTTTTGCCTCATCGTTATCAAAACTGACCCGCTGCTTTACCGCTACATCTCTAAGACAACACAATATTGTCGGTTAACTCTATTTAATACTTTTTATTTTTTTATTAGGAAAGCGGTCAAACATATATATTTTTTAATATTTTATGTGATAAGAAGTTACAGCGTTTTCTACTTTTGTCGTAAAAAAAGTCTAAATTAATTTCATAGCAAAAATATATGCATATATTGGCAAGAGAAGCTCCAAGGTGACGCCAGAGAATTAATTGAACTGTCATTACAGTTTTGTAGCTGTCTACTCCGATCTTAAGGGTTTAACATTTGACGATTTTTTAATACCCAAACTATCTTAAGTAAAATGGATTTCTTAGATTAATCTATAAACGTTGGTGCACCATCTCAAGAAAAACTATCCAACTTTTAGGCTACTTAAAATATTTTCTTAAATTGAAAGATATTTAAATTCTCGTTTATAAAATATATTAATACACAATTTTCCAAAATTTTTGAATACTTTTCATCAATAGATACTATCATGAAAAATATACGTTTCTATGGACGTAACTACTCAACATCCAAAAGTTTCTGATTTATGTATGGCATTATAAAAAATCGGAAGCTCAAAAAACTAGCTTGAGAAGATATTTAGTTGTTATCTAAATGTAGGAAATGATAAAATAATCAGACAATCAATGTCAATTTAGCCCAATCATTCTGCTAAATTCATCATTTTGTTCTTGTTCAGTACAATTGAACACAATTGGACATTTCCCTAACTAACATAAAGAGAGCTGGGAAAATCACAATTTTTAAATCAAGTATCTTATATAATACTCCTTTCCCTATTCCTTAATACAACTTAACCACTCCATATGAAATTTCTATTCTATTTCTTTTATTTTTAATTTAATACCATATGATAATTTCCATCTGTTTTATTTCAATTATTGTACTTTGTTTTTTTCTTCCCCCAAAAGACACACACAATCTCCTTTTCTGAAATACCTCATTCAACTAATATTAGTTTTTTCTGAATTATGTAACAAACTCATGTAACTTGTTCATTTTATGTCTCTAATCATTCTATCCCCATATTTCAATAACAATTTTTAATTTAATTTGAACTATTGTGAATAGACTCCTCCTTTTCTTGATTTTTGTAATGAAATGTATATTTTTCTTTTCTCAAAATGGACATTGTGTGTAAAAGTATTTCAAATGTGATCTTAAGCATAAACTTCAGTTTAAATAATGTGCAACTCAAGAAGTAAATGAAATCGGACAATGAATAGCCATGAACAGTACAACCCTCTGAACTCTTTGCCCGGACACATGGTACCATGTCAGAATCTCATCACAATACTCATGGAAGATCTCTGTGAATATAAAGGAAAACTCTCGGTGAGTGAAATAAACTTGAATTTTTGAAATGTTTAATTGTGCAACCTTCAATGCAATGATTAACTATTCCTTCAACAAAAACAAAAGGTATTTATTTTATTTTCATTTTTCTATTTATTTTACTTATATGAACCCAACATTTGGTCCTATGACGAACCGGATCTTGTTATTAGCGATTTGGTATATCAGTTCTCTTTCGAAGTTGACCTCCTACCCTTAATTCCATTTTATCACCTTCTTTAATAGACAATGTGTCTGTACCAGCTCTCTTGTGAAAAGTCCCAAATACAGCAAGAGAATTGAATTCTTTTAGTTATAAGCACTGAAAACTTGTTATTTGTGTGTTTCCTCTACTTATTGTATATACATATGGCTCCTCCAAAGAACTCAGACTTTAAGCTTGAGACCTACGAGCGGTTAACTACTATAACCAAAACTAGGCTTAACTTCATTAGAGATGCAATAGGAAATATCATTTCTCAAGACGGTCCTTTAACAAATCTCACTAAGAAAACGTTAAATGCTTACTTGGCCGAAACCAAACGTAAAACTGAAGATTTTGAAACAAACTTCCAGCGTATTGTTGCCATAGGCGATGATGCATTGGACATTAATCAGTTAATGACAGATCAGAACGACATTAATGAACTGTTCATCCATATTACGTCTAATATTGAATCATTATGTTCGGTTGAAGAACTACCGGTAAACCACAACATCAGTGTTGATGAAGCATCATTTTCTTCTAGTCAATCTCAAGTACGCTTTCCAAAAATTGACCTTCCTAAGTTCTCCGGTGACTTAAGCACATGGACTTCATTTATCAATCTTTTCGATACCACAATTCATAATAACACTTCTCTATCAGATGTTATGCGTTTTCAATACCTGCTCAGTGCTCTAAGTAAAGAACCGCTATCGTTGATTCGCAGCCTCAGCATCACTCCCGAAAATTACACGATAGCTTACAACCTGTTACGTGACCGCTATCATAACAAACGCCGTCTTCAATTGTTACATCTGAACAATGTTTTAGACTTACCTCAAATCACTTCCTCGCATATGCAGGGTGTTCGCCAATTTGTAAATATTTTCAATGAAAATACCCAAGCATTAAATGCTCTAGAATGTAAGGTCGAAGATTCCAACGCTTTCCTGGTTGCGGTACTCTTACGTAAGATGGACTTAGATCTTAAGAAAAAACTAGAAGTATTTCGCACATCTTCCTCATCCCCTAAACATACCCTTCCCACGGTAAAAGAAATAATGGACTTTCTTAATATTGAATGTACGCAAGTTGAGGATGCCACTTTATCCCAAAGCATGCACTCTATGGAAATTAGCACTCCCAATTCACGTTCAAAACCCACTGTTCAAAACAAGAATCGCAAGAGTAATGTCAGCATGGTGGCTACCCACGAGACAATTCAATCAAATTCCCATGCTAACGTTCCTGTCACATGTTTTGCATGTAATCAGACAACCCACAAAGTATACTCGTGTACTGTTTTTCGAACTTTGACGCCTCAAGAAAGATATAAACTTGTTAAGAAGTGTCGTCAATGTGTTTCATGTTTAGGTTCACACGATACCAAATCATGCAAATCGCAATCTAGTTGCAAAACTTGTAACAGTAAACGTCATCATTCGTTACTACACTTTAATGGTGACACTAGTAATATGACTAACTCATTAACTGTAAGAAATTCAAATGCTAAACCTGTTAACAACCAAACTAAATACAACTCGATGGATAAGCCCGAAACATCAGTCACAGCTACCTCTCAAAATGATTCATTTACACCCTCTAATGACACCACCGTAGTATTAGGCACTGTACTAGTCCAAATCAGTGCACCTGGGGGGTAACTCACATATATTTCGAGCTCTCCTTGATTCAGGGAGTATGTGCAACTTAATGACAGAACATGCAGCTAATCTCTTATGTATACCTCGACACAAGTCTAATATCCAGCTTTCTGGAATTGATCACCATGTAACGAGTAACAAAGGACAGGTTTTTGTTAACATTAAAACCCTGTCTGGTCGAACAATTGCCTTTGATCAACCTACCTTAATCCTTGACAGATTGACTGTGGATCTTCCTCGTGTGCCTCTTTCTCCTGAAGTATGGCACAAAACCCAAAAATTCATCTTAGCTGATCCCACCTTTCATGTTCCTAATCGCATCGACATTGTACACGGAGGTGCATTATTTCCCCAAATATTCACATCAGAACAATTTTCATTTGGTCATAACATGCCATATGCTGTAGGAACGCATTTTGGTTATGTAATTATGGGCAATGCTCCTTGCTTTCCATCTCATGTCACAACCACTTCTACTCTCAATGTGTGCTTACACTCTATAAGTAATGCAGATATGCATTCGTCAATACAACGCTTTTGGTCCCAAGAAGAACCTCCTGTTTGTTCTTTTAAAACGCACGAAGAAATCCTGTGTGACAAACACTTTGTTGAAACACATACCCGTGATATCAATGGACGACACATAGTCCGTTTACCATTCAAAGAATCAAATACTGCCCTCGGTGAATCAAAGCCCGCTGCTCAACTTCGTCTCTCTGCCATGGAACGCAAATTTTCATCAAACCCTCATTTTTCAGAACTTTACCATGATTTCATGGATGAGTATTTATCACTTGGCCACGTGTCCGAATGTAATGACATTGACCTGTCCCAACCTCACTACTTTCTTCCACATCATGGAGTACTTAAAGAAAGTAGTAGCACCACTAAGCTTCGAACTGTATTTGACGCAAGTTGTAAATCTAGCTCTGGAATCTCTCTGAATGAAATTCTTTTAACAGGACCCAAGCTGCAAAACAATATTTGTGACTTACTTTTTACAGTTCCGTCGCCACAACATTGTATTCTGTTGTGGACATTCGTCAAATGTACCGTCAAATTACTGTTCATCCAGATGATCGTAATTTCCAATTAATTTTATGGAAATCTAACAACAACCAATCCCCATCTATTTTCCAATTAAATACAGTAACATACGGAATGAACAGTTCTCCTTATTTAGCCATCAGAACTTTACACCAGCTTGCTGATGACCACGGTAATGAATTTCCACAGGCAGCTAATGTATTACGTAACAACACTTATGTGGATGATATTATATCTGGAGCGGACACTGAAAATGAAGCATTAACACTTCAATCTCAACTTATTTCTTTGTTAAATTGTGGCTGCTTTGAACTGAGAAAATGGGTTTCTAACTCTCCTAAACTGCTAAGTACCTTACCCAACACGCATCTCGAAACACCAAAGTTTTTGCAAAACTCAGAAACACCTCAGTTTTCAGTTTTAGGGCTTCAATGGTCTCCAGCCAATGACGCATTTTCATATAATTATCAGACTCCAACTTCACTCAAACCTCCTACCAAACGTTCAGTACTCAGCACAATAGCTCAAATTTATGATCCATGTGGATTCCTTGTTCCATTTATTATGTTGGCAAAATGCTTTATGCAACTAATCTGGACAAGAGGACTATCATGGGATTCACTGCTTCCATCAGATCTTCAAACTCAATGGCTCTCATTCACAGATAATATTAAACTGATATCTAACATTACAATACCTCGAGCATTAAACTTGTGTTCAACATGTAAAATCGAACTGCACGGGTTTTGTGATGCATCTGAAGCTGGCTATGCTGCTGTTACTTATCTAAGATGTGAATCAACTAATCAACTTATCTCAACAACGCTTCTAATGGCAAAGAGTCGTGTCGCACCTTTGAAGCGCGTCACAATACCTCGCCTTGAACTATGTGCTGCACAGTTATTGGCGCAATTAGTAGCATACGTCAGATCCTTGTTTCCAAATGAAATAACTAATGACAATATATATTTATGGTCTGACTCAACTGTAGCACTCACGTGGCTTCAAACCCCTCCATACAGGTTAAAAACGTACGTCGCTAACCGTGTATCACAAACACAAGAAATGGTACCCACTGAGTCATGGAATCATATCTCTTCCGGAGACAATCCTGCTGATTGTGCCTCTCGAGGCATACTCATGTCTCATTTGATTGATCATCACCTTTGGTGGAACGGTCCTTCCTGGCTTTCACTTCCATCAAGTAACTGGCCCAACATCTAAGTTCACACCCATAAAATTAGAATCAAGCCATGAACTTAAACCAGACCCACAAACTGTTCTAACCACAACGACTCAAGAAGAATGGTCATTTCTGTCTAAGTTTTCTTCTTGGATTAAACTAACGCGCATAATGGCTTACTTATTACGCTTTATTCACAACTGTCGTTATTCATCGTCACGTCAAACTGGACACCTCACACCTGAAGAAATAAGCAAATCCTGTACAAAAATATTTTCTATAGTGCAACAAACTGCATTCTCCAACGAGTTTAAATCCCTCTCTGAACAACGTACTTGTCCTAAAAGAATTCAACGATTAAACCCGTTCATTGATTCAACTGGTTTGATACGTGTTGGCGGACGTTTGACTCACGCGTCCTTACCCTTTGATACTCGCCACCCCATTCTTTTGCCAAACGACATCATGTTGTAAATATACTCATTGATCATTATCATGTGCATCACCTCCATGCTGGTCCACAATTGGTACAAAGTTTGCTAT
>JAQYXR010000274.1:0-125831 GCA_030545055.2 Neoaliturus tenellus | reverse complement strand
AATTGAGGTAATAGTAGTAATGCCGGTCACTTGAGTTCTAACATGGGCTCTTATGGGGAGTAGGTGTTGCGAGGATCGGGCACAAAAAACGGCGTGCGCATGCGCCAATTTTTTTTTGTGACGTCATGGTGACGTCACCAAGATGGCGGCGTCTTTTTTCTGTGACGTCAGCTGTTTTTTTTGTCACGTCATGGCGGCGCTCTTTTTTTGTGACGTCATCAAGATGGCGGCTCCCGCCAATTTGACGCCAGCTGTTTTTCTGTGACGTCATGGCGGCGTCTTTTTTGTGACATGATGGCGGCGTTTGCGCCAATTTTGCCTAATTTTCGCGCCAATCGTCAGCCGTTTTTCTGTCATCATGGGGAACAAGACCATATGGATCGCTGGGGTCATACTATATAAAGTGTACACAATACTATATAAAGTTTAGAATATGTAAAATGATGTACAACACCCAAATAAAGTGCATATTATACTATATAAAGTGAAAAACATGAAAATTTTGGCTTAAAAATCTAAAAAAACGCAAATATCTCGAAAACGGTGTGTCCTAGGGGTCCGGGGACCTCAAAAAACCACCTTCTACGAAGTAGAGGTGCCCCTGGGGGGTAGGTACCCTAAAATAACAAAATTAACCAAAATGTTGCGGGTTGCATTCAAAAAATGAAGGGGCAAAACTTTGAAAAATCATATCTTAGGAATGGCTTCATGTATCAACTTCATACTTGGTATGTGTGTACACTTTGTTGGTATTTAAAAATGCATGGCACAAGGTATCCAAAAAATGAAGGCGCAAAAAAGTTTTATTTTTTATCTTGAGAATGGCACTACGGATTTTCTTTAAACTTGGTATGTGTATATGGGTAGTGTTAGTATGTAATAAAATGCTAAGCATCACTTCCCAGATTCAAGGTCACAACTGTGAAAAATAAAAAAACATACAACTATTAATTTTCTATCCCCCGCTGGTGTATGACTGTTCCTTTGAGTCTCTAAGTATTTGTCTAAGAAGAGTGTAGTGGTCAAGGTCAGACATATTAAAAAATAAAAAAACATCTTAAAATAACAGACAGAGGCCTACAGGCCTGCTGGCGCAGGGCTCTACCTTCTCAATAGCAGATCAATACTTAGGAGGTGAAGGCAGTATAGTGTTATGGTATTATCTTAAAGAAAAATCCTTATATTTCTAAGACAGAGGGTGAGCAGTCTTTATAAGTTAGCAGATACTAGTACAATCTTATTGAAGGGAAATACATAGCAGTTTATAATGTAACTCAGCTGGTCTTGCGTAACATAACCTCACTTTTGATTGTACTTTTACTGTACATATAGTAATACCAATCCCTAGTGAGCCTCTATAAAACCAGAGCTATCAGCTCTACTGCTTCAGTGTCTTTCCAGACGTGGTACTGTACAGACGTGTGTGTAACATAACCTCACTTTTTATTGTACTTTTACTGTACATATAGTAATACCAGAGTGAGTCCCTAGTGAGCCACTATAAAACCAGAGCTATTAGCTCTATTGCTTCAGTGTCTTTCCAGACGTGGTACTGTACAGACGTGTGTGTAACATAACCTCACTTTTTATTGTACTTTTACTGTACATATAGTAATACCAGAGTGAGTCCATAGTGAGTCTCTATAAAACTAGAGCTATCAGTTCTATTGCTTTAGTGTCTTTCCAGACGTGGTACTGTACAGACGTGCGTGTAACATAACCTCACTTTTTATTGTACTTTTACTGTACATATAGTAATACCAGAGTGAGTCCATAGTGAGTCTCTATAAAACTAGAGCTATCAGTTCTATTGCTTTAGTGTCTTTCCAGACGTGGTACTGTACAGACGTGCGTGTAACATAACCTCACTTTTTATTGTACTTTTACTGTACATATAGTAATACCAGAGTGAGTCCATAGTGAGTCTCTATAAAACTAGAGCTATCAGTTCTATTGCTTTAGTGTCTTTCCAGACGTGGTACTGTTCAGACGTGCGTGTAACATAACCTCACTTTTTATTGTACTTTTACTGTACATATAGTAATACCAGAGCGAGTCCTTAGTGAGTCTCTATAAAACCTGGGCTATCAGCTCTATTGCTTCAGTGTCTTTCCAGACGTGATACTGTACAGACGTGCCGGTCTTGCGTAACATAATCTTATACTACACTTGCACTCTAGCAATATATCAGTAAATTCAAAGTCCCTAGTGAGCCTTTATAAAATCATAGCTATCAGCTCTATCGGTTTAGTTTGGTTCCAGACGTGATACTGTACACACGTGTCGGTCTTGCGTAACATAACCTCACTTTTGATTGTACTTTTACTGTACATATAGTAATACCAGAGTGGTCCCTTAGTGATTTTTTATAAAGTTATAGTTATCAGCTCTATTGCTTTAGTCTCAGACGTGGTACTGTACAGACGTGCGGGTAACATAACCTCAATTTTACTATAAAAATCCCAATTTCTCTTCATAATAAGCTTAGTATTTTTATAAAAATGGAATCGTCTTCTAAAATGGGTTCTCAAAATATGACTGAACCAATCCATTTTATTAGCGAAGACCAGTGGTACATAAAAAAATTCAGGTTGTATGGTCTTAAAACCATTTTTAAGTTTACAAACCCCCCAGCTGGAACGTCCGAATTTGAATGGCTTAGACAAGGTTTTGCTCAAATAGTTGAGAGAGCGAAATCCGAATGCCATCCTAATGATTACCTAGGCTTTACATTAGATAGCATAAATTTGAAAACAAAAGAGTCAGGGTATGTAGTTCCACGGTGTGTTTGGAGGTATTGTTCAATCTAACTCTGAAAATATCAAATCAACTGACACGTTTAGAGTTGATGTGGTGAGAGTCAACGTGCCTGTAGGTCGTGGTAGAAAACGCCCTGGATTCTATAACACCTTTGAAGAAGAGTGTAAGGCGAGGCAGGGGATCGTTGTCATAAAAAACAAAGATAACTTGTGTCTTCCCAGGGCTTTGGTAGTGGCAAAAGCGTATGCGAAGAATGATCCCCAAACCTATGCTATTCGACTGGATAAGGGGCTGAGACAAACACTTAGAGCTAAAAAACTAATAGCAAAGGCGAGAGTAGAGATCCCAGAGGAAGGCGCGGGCATTCCTGAGCTTGAGAAGCTTCAGGCTCATCTTAAAAAGTACAGAATAACTGTTTATAACTACAGCTCGAAAGGCCGTGATGTATACTTTTCTGGTGGCAGTGA
Organism: Neoaliturus tenellus; assembly: GCA_030545055.2. Taxonomy (NCBI): domain Eukaryota; kingdom Metazoa; phylum Arthropoda; class Insecta; order Hemiptera; family Cicadellidae; genus Neoaliturus; species Neoaliturus tenellus. The sequence goes on along the minus strand of JAQYXR010000274.1, from coordinate 122,604 downwards.
AGATGCTAACCTTAAAATTAACTTGCTTTTCCATAATGGCCATTATAATGTTATCACTAGTCTCACAGCTGCTTTTGCTTGTGTCTACTACTGTGAAGCGTGCCATGTCCCTTTCAACAACAAGTTTGAACATCGCTGCTCTAACAAATGCACATCATGTCACTCTATATCTCCTCCATGTAAGCTTGAGTATGGAGGCCTCACTTGTCGATTTTGCAGCCGCCACTTTAAAAATGAGCAGTGTTTGATAGCCCATCGTGGTCAAGTTTGTAAAATGATTAAATTTTGCCATTATTGCCAAAAACTGGTCTTTCCAACAAAACGCAAATCGGCTCATGTATGTGGAGAGGTGTTTTGTAATACTTGCAAAGACTATAAACCAGCTGACCACCAATGTTTTATGCGTGTAGACAAACAAACCCCTAAAGATCGCGATTTCTTATTTATATTCTTTGATTTGGAGACCCGCCAAGACGAATCACTGGCTTCCGATAGTGAAACTAAAATTCATAGAGTCAACTTATGCGTGTCCCAACAGTACTGTTTTAAATGTATCAACGGAAATGAGTGTGAAACTTGTTTGGAACGGCAAAATATATTCAAAGAAGACCCTGTCAAACAATTTATGGACTATATCATGCAGGTGAGGAAAACTTTTAAGACTGTATGTGTGATTGCCCATAATGGACAGGGCTTTGACTTTCAGTTTATCCTAAAGTACCTGATGGAGGAAACTAAATTTGTCCCAAACGTCACTTCTCGGGGGACTAAAGCAATCTTAATTGAAGTAGATAATGTAAGGTTTATCGATTCACTTAGCTACTTCCCCATGTCCCTCTCTGCACTCCCTAAAGCGTTTGACCTGCCTCCAGAGAAAAAGAAAGGCTATTTCCCACATCTTTTCAACACATTGGCCAATCAAAATTATGTAGGACCTATGCCAGCCAAGGAGTATTACTGTCCAGACTCTATGTTTGAAGAGTCCCACTCAGCTTTTGAAAAGTGGTATGACGAGCGAGTAGCAGAAGATTACAAATTTGACTTTCAAAAGGAGATCTTAGAATATTGCATTTCAGATGTCGAGATTTTGGCCCAAGCCTGTATTAAATTTAGAGCGTTACTTCTTGAGCAATGCAACGTGGACCCGTTCCTTGAAGCGATAACTATAGCCAGTGCGTGCAACTTAGCTTTCCGTAGAAATTTCCTAAAACCGGATACGATTGGCTTGATTCCAAAAGGTGGGTATCGTTTTTCTGACACTCAATCAGCTGCTGCATTGCAGTGGTTGACGTGGGAGGAAGAGAAACGTGGAATTAAGATACAACATGCAGGTCGGGGCAAAGAAGCCAAAATTAATGGGCTAAAAGTAGACGGATTTGATGGAGAGAACATCTATGAATTCCATGGATGCTATTGGCATGGCTGTCCCAAATGCTACCCATACAGAAGGGAAGAACCATTGAAGGAGGATCCCTCTGACACTCTTCACATTAGATATGAGAGAACAAAATCCAAAATTGATAAACTTTCTGACTATAATATCGTAGAAATGTGGGAATGCGAGTTTAGCAGGCTGAAGAAGGAAAATAAACTAGATCATCTTAATAAACTACCAATTTTGAACAACCTTCCCCTCAACCCAAGAGATTCGTTCTTTGGAGGCAGGACGGGCAACGCCAAAGCCTATTACAAATGCGAGGAGGGTGAAACGATTCAGTATGTAGATGTCTGCTCTTTGTACCCTTATGTAAATAAATATTGTAAGTACCCCATTGGCCATCCAAAAATCTATATAGGTAATGAGGAGTGCAGAGCACGTGGTCTTGATGTTGAAGGCTTGTTGAAATGTAAAATCTTGCCACCTTGGGATCTCTACCACCCCGTACTCCCTGCTAAAATGAACAATAAATTAATGTTTGTATTATGTCGTACCTGCGGGGAAACCTTAAATCAGGGTGATTGCCTACATGAGAGCGAGGAAAGGGCTATAGTGGGGACGTGGACAATGGATGAGATACGGAAGGCTGTAGAGAAAGGCTATACCATCTTAGACATGTATGAGCTATGGGAGTATCGAGTGGCGACCTATGAGAACGGGGGCTTATTCACCGACTTTATTAACAAATTTTTAAAAATGAAACAAGAGGCATCAGGGTTCCCCTCTTGGTGTAAGACTGAACAAGACCAAGACCAGTATATCACGGAGTATTTCAAACATGAAGGAGTTCAACTTGAGAAAGTTAAAATTGCTAAGAATGCTGGCCTCCGATCAGTTGCTAAATTAATGTTGAACTCATTTTGGGGTAAATTTGGGCAAAGGGAAAATATGACTAAAACGTCGATCGTGAAGGACTCTAAGGAATTTTTTAGATTGCTAACCCAGCCTGGAGGAAGAGTAAATTTAATCCAAATCATAAACGAAGAAGTACTCCTCGTGAATTGGCAAATTATTGACGAGGCTAGTGAACCCTTGAGGACCGTGAATGTTGTGATCGCAGCTTATACCACGGCTCACGCGAGACTTAAGTTATATGAACATTTGGAAGCGCTAGGAGGCCAGGTATTATACTACGACACGGACAGTTGTGTTTATTACTATCGCGACGGCCTGTATAGGGTTAACACTGGCGATTACCTGGGAGAAATGACAGACGAACTAGCCAAGGACTACGGCTCAGGTTCCTACATAGTCGAGTTTGTGTCTGGAGGCCCTAAAACCTACGCCTACCTTGTGTATTCCACAAACCAAAATAAACTAGTCTCTGTATGTAAGATCAAGGGACTAACCTTGAATATTAAGACGTCAAAAGATGTGAATTTTGATACATTGAAAGAAATGGTCCTTAACGAAGCCACTCAAGTACTGGAAATTAAAGAGAGCCGAATCAGAAGGACAAAAACTCGAGACATTGTCACAGTAAATGAAGTCAAACAGTTTAAAATTACTGGAGCAAAGAGAAAATTGAATGATGATTATGATACTGTCCCATATGGTTACAAAATTCAGAGAACCATATGAACTAGCAGACACCAGTGCTCCATGGATGTCCATGGTTGTCACAAGCTTGTTTGATCATTCTCCTTCCAACTCCCGTACTGGTCGGACGTGTTTCCTCTTATTGACAGACATGGCGGTATTTCTGAAATTTTTGTCAAAGAGAAAGTTAAATGAAAATGCCAAATTTTGCATTACTTCTTTTGAGTATAAGTTTTTTCTTACAGGTCAGATAGAGACATGCGAATGGCCTCTAGTATTTTCAGAGCATATAGTTGATCAAATTACGGAAAATGCTCCTTCAAACGCTCATATTGGCATAACAATAAAACTAGGAAAAGATTCAGGTCATATACCATTCATGTCTCTGGTTAAATTGACTCCAACCGTTTTCGATGAATATTTTGAAAAAATATTTCGTGGAGTCGAAATGCTATCGGGCACTTTAAATGTAGAAGTGTCACTTGTCGCAATTCCAAGTTGTTATATCAAATAGATGTTTAAATAGACTTTGCAGAGTAATTAGCCATCATTATTGTATATACTAGTCTTTTCTAATGTAGTAATTGACATGGAATACTGTAAATTTGTGTTAGCGCTTTGTATTAAATATTGCGTTTATAAATAAAGCTTTTTCGAATGGCTTACACAATCCGGCCTACACATGGGTTACAACTCAAACACTCTCCCCCACATATAGAATTATGTATGGACTAATGTGGCTTAGCGCTTCCTTTCCCAGGGTTCTATATAAATTTATAACTTGAAACTGGGGCGTTGGATAGCGAGTACTGACCGTACATTTATGTATGAATGTGAGGGCCTAGTAAATTGAGACGCCTCGACCCGAGGAGGGTTCAGGCTACTCCTTGGAACGGTCCTGAGGTCCCTGGCGCGGCTGACGAAAAGGCCCGTAAACCTCAGTATGAATGTGAGGGCCTAGTAAATTGAGTCGCCCCGACCCGAGGAGGGTTCGGGCAACTCCTTGGAACGGTCCTGAGGTCCCTGGTGCGGCTGACGAAAAGGCCCGTAAACCTCTGTATGAGTCAAAGTACTACGCTTCCTTCGACCACGTTAAAATTGAACCTCATGGAAGGCCATATAGATTGAGGCGTTGGGGTCTGAGGAAGGCCCTGACTACTCCTTTGAACGGTCTGACATGAATGGTTTGTAATATCTCACAGCATATAGTAATGTGAGGGACCGTCTAGAGAAGGAAGCTCTACGCCACAATTTTTATCAAAGCATTTAACATGTTGTGGGGGTGTGATTGATGTACCACATGTACAGCTTGATTGTATCAATATATTTTATACATCATATTATAGACACTTTTGCAATCAAAACAGCTCTCAAAGTGGATTATTCTGCCCAAAAACCACTTTTAAATAAAAAAAGGTGTGGCTAGGCCCGTAGAGGAGAACCTAGACCCATAGAAGGGAACCTAGGCCCTCGTAGGGGAACCATGTCATGGTTAATGTTTTTTACATGAGCCATGATAAAAGTCAACGCCATGGAGCTGGGAAGTACCACCTCGAAAGAGCTCTGGTCCATGGGAGGAAATCTTCCTGAGCTGTTTTGATAGTTGAGTATCCTCCAAAATTAAAGACTAGTATACATCACGCGTGAGCTTGACACATGTGGTCAATTACATAATAAAAGTGAGAACACATGGTCAACAGTTTGGAAATTTCCCGCCAAAACAGTCGCCATCTTGATACACGTGGTCAAACACATGATAAAAGTGAGGTTAGAAAACGTGGTCAAAAGTTTGGAAATTTCCCGCCATCTTGACTCACGTGGTCAAACACGTGGTAAAAGTGAGGTTAGAACACGTGATCAAAAATTTGGGAATTTCCCTCCAAAGCAGTTGTCATTTTGGAAAAGGGGCGTTCTTGACCTATATGGTCAAACACGTGGTAAAAGTGAGGTTAGAGCACATGGTCAGCAGTTTAGAATTTCCCGCCAAAACAGCCACCATCTTGACTCACGTGGGCAAACACGCGGGAAAAGTGAGGTTAGAACACGCGATCAAAAGTTAGGTTAGGAAATTTCCCGCCAAAACAGCCGCCATCTTGGAAAAGAGGCGTGGCCAACACCACGTGACTGATGACGTCATCGGTCACAATTTGAAGAAACATTTAGATGAAGTTAGGTTATAATTGGTTGGCTTAAGTTAGGTTTCACTCTCACTTACCCTTGCTTTTAGCCTTGTTTTATACTTATTACAATACTTATTTCTAAAACTTTCTAAGTAGCCTAGTTAAGTGTTTTGCGAGAGTGAAACCTAACTTAAGCCAACCAATTATAACCTAACTTCATCTAAATGTTTCTTCAAATTGTGACCGATGACGTCATCAGTCACGTGGTGTTGGCCACGCCTCTTTTCCAAGATGGCGGCTGTTTTGGCGGGAAATTTCCTAACCTAACTTTCGATCGCGTGTTCTAACCTCACTTTTACCGCGTGTTTGCCCACGTGAGTCAAGATGGTGGCTGTTTTGGCGGGAAATTCTAAACTGCTGACCATGTGTTCTAACCTCACTTTTACCACGTGTTTGACCATATAGGTCAAGAACGCCCCTTTTCCAAGATGACAACTGCTTTGGAGGGAAATTCCCAAATTTTTGATCACGTGTTCTAACCTCACTTTTACCACGTGTTTGACCACGTGAGTCAAGATGGCGGGAAATTTCCAAACTTTTGACCACGTTTTCTAACCTCACTTTTATCATGTGTTTGACCACGTGTATCAAGATGGCGACTGTTTTGGCGGGAAATTTCCAAACTGTTGACAATGTGTTCTCACTTTTATTATGTAATTGACCACATGTGTCAAGCTCACGCGTGATGTATACTAGTCTTTAATTTTGGAGGATACTCAACTATCAAAACAGCTCAGGAAGATTTCCTCCCATGGACCAGAGCTCTTTCGAGGTGGTACTTCCCAGCTCCATGGCGTTGACTTTTATCATGGCTCATGTAAAAAACATTAACCATGACGTGGTTCCCCTACGAGGGCCTAGGTTCCCTTCTATGGGTCTAGGTTCTCCTCTACGGGCCTAGCCACACCTTTTTTTATTTAAAAGTGGTTTTTGGGCAGAATAATCCACTTTGAGAGCTGTTTTGATTGCAAAAGTGTCTATAATATGATGTATAAAATATATTGATACAATCAAGCTGTACATGTGGTACATCAATCACACCCCCACAACATGTTAAATGCTTTGATAAAAATTGTGGCGTAGAGCTTCCTTCTCTAGACGGTCCCTCACATTACTATATGCTGTGAGATATTACAAACCATTCATGTCAGACCTTTCAAAGGAGTAGTCAGGGCCTTCCTCAGACCCCAACGCCTCAATCTACATGGCCTTCCATGAGGTTCAATTTTAACGTGGTCGAAGGAAGCGTAGTACTTTGACTCATACAGAGGTTTACGGGCCTTTTCGTCAGCCGCGCCAGGGACCTCAGGACCGTTCCAAGGAGTTGCCCGAACCCTCCTCGGGTCGGGGCGCCTCAATTTACTAGGCCCTCACATTCATACTGAGGTTTACGGGCCTTTTCGTCAGCCGCGCCAGGGACCTCAGGACCGTTCCAAGGAGTAGCCTGAACCCTCCTCGGGTCGAGGCGTCTCAATTTACTAGGCCCTCACATTCATACATAAATGTACGGTCAGTACTCGCTATCCAACGCCCCAGTTTCAAGTTATAAATTTATATAGAACCCTGGGAAAGGAAGCGCTAAGCCACATTAGTCCATACATAATTCTATATGTGGGGGAGAGTGTTTGAGTTGTAACCCATGTGTAGGCCGGATTGTGTAAGCCATTCGAAAAAGCTTTATTTATAAACGCAATATTTAATACAAAGCGCTAACACAAATTTACAGTATTCCATGTCAATTACTACATTAGAAAAGACTAGTATATACAATAATGATGGCTAATTACTCTGCAAAGTCTATTTAAACATCTATTTGATATAACAACTTGGAATTGCGACAAGTGACACTTCTACATTTAAAGTGCCCGATAGCATTTCGACTCCACGAAATATTTTTTCAAAATATTCATCGAAAACGGTTGGAGTCAATTTAACCAGAGACATGAATGGTATATGACCTGAATCTTTTCCTAGTTTTATTGTTATGCCAATATGAGCGTTTGAAGGAGCATTTTCCGTAATTTGATCAACTATATGCTCTGAAAATACTAGAGGCCATTCGCATGTCTCTATCTGACCTGTAAGAAAAAACTTATACTCAAAAGAAGTAATGCAAAATTTGGCATTTTCATTTAACTTTCTCTTTGACAAAAATTTCAGAAATACCGCCATGTCTGTCAATAAGAGGAAACACGTCCGACCAGTACGGGAGTTGGAAGGAGAATGATCAAACAAGCTTGTGACAACCATGGACATCCATGGAGCACTGGTGTCTGCTAGTTCATATTGTTCTCTGAATTTTGTAACCATATGGGACAGTATCATAATCATCATTCAATTTTCTCTTTGCTCCAGTAATTTTAAACTGTTTGACTTCATTTACTATGACAATGTCTCGAGTTTTTGTCCTTCTGATTCGGCTCTCTTTAATTTCCAGTACTTGAGTGGCTTCGTTAAGGACCATTTCTTTCAATGTATCAAAATTCACATCTTTTGACGTCTTAATATTCAAGGTTAGTCCCTTGATCTTACATACAGAGACTAGTTTATTTTGGTTTGTGGAATACACAAGGTTTTAGGCGTAGGTTTTAGGGCCTCCAGACACAAACTCGACTATGTAGGAACCTGGGCCGTAGTCCTTGGCTAGTTCGTCTGTCATTTCTCCCAGGTAATCGCCAGTGTTAACCCTATACAGGCCGTCGCGATAGTAATAAACACAACTGTCCGTGTCGTAGTATAATACCTGGCCTCCTAGCGCTTCCAAATGTTCATATAACTTAAGTCTCGCGTGAGCCGTGGTATAAGCTGCGATCACAACATTCACGGTCCTCAAGGGTTCACTAGCCTCGTCAATAATTTGCCAATTCACGAGGAGTACTTCTTCGTTTATGAGTTGGATTAAATTTACTCTTCCTCCAGGCTGGGTTAGCAATCTAAAAAATTCCTTAGAGTCCTTCACGATCGACGTTTTAGTCATATTTTCCCTTTGCCCAAATTTACCCCAAAATGAGTTCAACATTAATTTAGCAACTGATCGGAGGCCAGCATTCTTAGCAATTTTAACTTTCTCAAGTTGAACTCCTTCATGTTTGAAATACTCCGTGATATACTGGTCTTGGTCTTGTTCAGTCTTACACCAAGAGGGGAACCCTGATGCCTCTTGTTTCATTTTTAAAAATTTGTTAATAAAGTCGGTGAATAAGCCCCCGTTCTCATAGGTCGCCACTCGATACTCCCATAGCTCATACATGTCTAAGATGGTATAGCCTTTCTCTACAGCCTTCCGTATCTCATCCATTGTCCACGTCCCCACTATAGCCCTTTCCTCGCTCTCATGTAGGCAATCACCCTGATTTAAGGTTTCCCCGCAGGTACGACATAATACAAACATTAATTTATTGTTCATTTTAGCAGGGAGTACGGGGTGGTAGAGATCCCAAGGTGGCAAGATTTTACATTTCAACAAGCCTTCAACATCAAGACCACGTGCTCTGCACTCCTCATTACCTATATAGATTTTTGGATGGCCAATGGGGTACTTACAATATTTATTTACATAAGGGTACAAAGAGCAGACATCTACATACTGAATCGTTTCACCCTCCTCGCATTTGTAATAGGCTTTGGCGTTGCCAGTCCTGCCTCCAAAGAACGAATCTCTTGGGTTGAGGGGAAGGTTGTTCAAAATTGGTAGTTTATTAAGATGATCTAGTTTATTTTCCTTCTTCAGCCTGCTAAACTCGCATTCCCACATTTCTACGATATTATAGTCAGAAAGTTTATCAATTTTGGATTTTGTTCTCTCATATCTAATGTGAAGAGTGTCAGAGGGATCCTCCTTCAATGGTTCTTCCCTTCTGTATGGGTAGCATTTGGGACAGCCATGCCAATAGCATCCATGGAATTCATAGATGTTCTCTCCATCAAATCCGTCTACTTTTAGCCCATTAATTTTGGCTTCTTTGCCCCGACCTGCATGTTGTATCTTAATTCCACGTTTCTCTTCCTCCCACGTCAACCACTGCAATGCAGCAGCTGATTGAGTGTCAGAAAAACGATACCCACCTTTTGGAATCAAGCCAATCGTATCCGGTTTTAGGAAATTTCTACGGAAAGCTAAGTTGCACGCACTGGCTATAGTTATCGCTTCAAGGAACGGGTCCACGTTGCATTGCTCAAGAAGTAACGCTCTAAATTTAATACAGGCTTGGGCCAAAATCTCGACATCTGAAATGCAATATTCTAAGATCTCCTTTTGAAAGTCAAATTTGTAATCTTCTGCTACTCGCTCGTCATACCACTTTTCAAAAGCTGAGTGGGACTCTTCAAACATAGAGTCTGGACAGTAATACTCCTTGGCTGGCATAGGTCCTACATAATTTTGATTGGCCAATGTGTTGAAAAGATGTGGGAAATAGCCTTTCTTTTTCTCTGGAGGCAGGTCAAACGCTTTAGGGAGTGCAGAGAGGGACATGGGGAAGTAGCTAAGTGAATCGATAAAAAGTGAATCGATAAACCTTACATTATCTACTTCAATTAAGATTGCTTTAGTCCCCCGAGAAGTGACGTTTGGGACAAATTTAGTTTCCTCCATCAGGTACTTTAGGATAAACTGAAAGTCAAAGCCCTGTCCATTATGGGCAATCACACATACAGTCTTAAAAGTTTTCCTCACCTGCATGATATAGTCCATAAATTGTTTGACAGGGTCTTCTTTGAATATATTTTGCCGTTCCAAACAAGTTTCACACTCATTTCCGTTGATACATTTAAAACAGTACTGTTGGGACACGCATAAGTTGACTCTATGAATTTTAGTTTCACTATCGGAAGCCAGTGATTCGTCTTGGCGGGTCTCCAAATCAAAGAATATAAATAAGAAATCGCGATCTTTAGGGGTTTGTTTGTCTACACGCATAAAACATTGGTGGTCAGCTGGTTTATAGTCTTTGCAAGTATTACAAAACACCTCTCCACATACATGAGCCGATTTGCGTTTTGTTGGAAAGACCAGTTTTTGGCAATAATGGCAAAATTTAATCATTTTACAAACTTGACCACGATGGGCTATCAAACACTGCTCATTTTTAAAGTGGCGGCTGCAAAATCGACAAGTGAGGCCTCCATACTCAAGCTTACATGGAGGAGATATAGAGTGACATGATGTGCATTTGTTAGAGCAGCGATGTTCAAACTTGTTGTTGAAAGGGACATGGCACGCTTCACAGTAGTAGACACAAGCAAAAGCAGCTGTGAGACTAGTGATAACATTATAATGGCCATTATGGAAAAGCAAGTTAATTTTAAGGTTAGCATCTTCACTGCCACCAGAAAGTATACATCACGGCCTTTCGAGCTGTAGTTATAAACAGTTATTCTGTACTTTTTAAGATGAGCCTGAAGCTTCTCAAGCTCAGGAATGCCCGCGCCTTCCTCTGGGATCTCTACTCTCGCCTTTGCTATTAGTTTTTTAGCTCTAAGTGTTTGTCTCAGCCCCTTATCAGTCGAATAGCATAGGTTTGGGGATCATTCTTCGCATACGCTTTTGCCACTACCAAAGCCCTGGGAAGACACAAGTTATCTTTGTTTTTTATGACAACGATCCCCTGCCTCGCCTTACACTCTTCTTCAAAGGTGTTATAGAATCCAGGGCGTTTTCTACCACGACCTACAGGCACGTTGACTCTCACCACATCAACCCTAAACGTTTCAGTTGATTTGATATTTTCAGAGTTAGATTGAACAATACCTCCAAACACACTCCAAGGACATCACTGTTAACTTCAGAAGCTGGACGTGGAACTACATACCCTGACTCTTTTTGTTTTCAAATTTATGCTATCTAATGTAAAGCCTAGGTAATCATTAGGATGCATTCGGATTTCGCTCTCTCAACTATTTGAGCAAAACCTTGTCTAAGCCATTCAAATTCGGACGTTCCAGCTGGGGGGTTTGTAAACTTAAAAATGGTTTTAAGACCATACAACCTGAATTTTTTATGTACCACTGGTCTTCGCTAATAAAATGGATTGGTTCAGTCATATTTTGAGAACCCATTTCAGAAGACGATTCCATTTTTATAAAATACTAAGCTTATTATGAAGAGAAATTGGGATTTTTATAGTAAAATTGAGGTTATGTTACCCGCACGTCTGTACAGTACCACGTCTGAGACTAAAGCAATAGAGCTGATAACTATAACTTTATAAAAAATCACTAAGGGACCACTCTGGTATTACTATATGTACAGTAAAAGTACAATCAAAAGTGAGGTTATGTTACGCAAGACCGACACGTGTGTACAGTATCACGTCTGGAACCAAACTAAACCGATAGAGCTGATAGCTATGATTTTATAAAGGCTCACTAGGGACTTTGAATTTACTGATATATTGCTAGAGTGCAAGTGTAGTATAAGATTATGTTACGCAAGACCGGCACGTCTGTACAGTATCACGTCTGGAAAGACACTGAAGCAATAGAGCTGATAGCCAGGTTTTTATAGAGACTCACTAAGGACTCGCTCTGGTATTACTATATGTACAGTAAAAGTACAATAAAAAGTGAGGTTATGTTACACGCACGTCTGAACAGTACCACGTCTGGAAAGACACTGAAGCAATAAAACTGATAGCTCTGGTTTTATAGAGACTCACTGTGGACTCACTCTGGTATTACTATATGTACAGTAAAAGTACAATAAAAAGTGAGGTTATGTTACACGCACGTCTGTACAGTACCACGTCTGGAAAGACACTGAAGCAATAAAACTGATAGCTCTAGTTTTATAGAGACTCACTATGGACTCACTCTGGTATTACTATATGTACAGTAAAAGTACAATAAAAAGTGAGGTTATGTTACACGCACGTCTGTACAGTACCACGTCTGGAAAGACACTGAAGCAATAAAACTGATAGCTCTAGTTTTATAGAGACTCACTATGGACTCACTCTGGTATTACTATATGTACAGTAAAAGTACAATAAAAAGTGAGGTTATGTTACACGCACGTCTGTACAGTACCACGTCTGGAAAGACACTAAGGCAATAGAACTGATAGCTCTAGTTTTATAGAGACTCACTATGGACTCACTCTGGTATTACTATATGTACAGTAAAAGTACAATAAAAAGTGAGGTTATGTTACACACACGTCTGTACAGTATCACGTCTGGAAAGACACTGAAGCAATAGAGCTAATAGCTCTGGTTTTATAGTGGCTCACTAGGGACTCACTCTGGTATTACTATATGTACAGTAAAAGTACAATAAAAAGTGAGGTTATGTTACACACACGTCTGTACAGTACCACGTCTGGAAAGACACTGAAGCAGTAGAGCTGATAGCTCTGGTTTTATAGAGGCTCACTAGGGATTGGTATTACTATATGTACAGTAAAAGTACAATCAAAAGTGAGGTTATGTTACGCAAGACCAGCTGAGTTACATTATAAACTGCTATGTATTTCCCTTCAATAAGATTGTACTAGTATCTGCTAACTTATAAAGACTGCTCACCCTCTGTCTTAGAAATATAAGGATTTTTCTTTAAGATAATACCATAACACTATACTGCCTTCACCTCCTAAGTATTGATCTGCTATTGAGAAGGTAGAGCCCTGCGCCAGCAGGCCTGTAGGCCTCTGTATGTTATTTTAAGATGTTTTTTTATTTTTTAATATGTCTGACCTTGACCATACACTCTTCTTAGACAAATAATTAGAGACTCAAAGGAACAGTCATACACCAGCGGGTGATAGAAAATTAATAGTTGTATGTTTTTTTATTTTTCACAGTTGTGACCTTGAATCTGGGAAGTGATGCTTAGCATTTATTACATACTAACACTACCCATATACACATACCAAGTTTAAAGAAAATCCGTAGTGCCATTCTCAGATAAAAATAAAACTTTTTGCGCCTTCATTTTTTATATACCTTGTGCCATGCATTTTTAAATACCAACAAAAGTGTACACACATACTCAAGTATGAAGTTGATACATGAAGCCATTCCTAAGATATGATTTTTCAAAGTTTTGCCCCTTCATTTTTTGAATGCAACCCGCAACATTTTGGTAATTTTGTTATTTTAGGGTACCTACCCCCCAGGGGCACCTCTACTTCGTAGAAGGTGGTTTTTGAGGTCCCCGGACCCCTAGGACACACCGTTTTCGAGATATTTGCGTTTTTTTAGATTTTAAGCCAAATTTTCATGTTTTTCACCTTATATAGTATAATATGCACTTTATTTGGGTGTTGTACATCATTTTACATATTCTAAACTTTATATAGTATTGTGTACACTTTATATAGTATGACCCCAGCGATCCATATGGTCTTGTTCCCCATGATGACAGAAAAACGGCTGACGATTGGCGCGAAAATTAGGCAAAATTGGTGCAAACGCCGCCATCATGTCACAAAAAAGACGCCGCCATGACGTCACAGAAAAAACAGCTGGCGTCAAATTGGCGGGAGCCGCCATCTTGATGACGTCACAAAAAAAGAGCGCCGCCATGACGTGACAAAAAAAACAGCTGACGTCACAGAAAAAAGACGCCGCCATCTTGGTGACGTCACCATGACGTCACAGAAAAAAATTGGCGCATGCGCACGCCATTTTTTGTGCCCATTCCTTGGGACACCTACTCCCCATAAGAGGCCCATGTTAGAACTCAAGTGACCGGCATTACTACTTACTATTGACTTTTAATATTGTTACTGTTTTCTTACCGGAATGTGTTACATCTGGTTCTAAAACAGGCTCATCGTTGGAAAATCCTAATAAATCACCAAATGAGTTTGGTTGAGTAAAATCTATATAATATTTGGAAGTAATTTCAGCTTTCATCGTATTATTATTACCTTTTAATGTTATATTGTCTTTTCCCATTTTAGTTTGCAAAAATTCATTTATATGATCAATTTCATAAGAACCTGTGGGTAACCTGCACTCTTGTAAGTCTGTAAATTTCCCACTGGCATCTTTTCCCTTATAATAATGCAATACGTTATTTTTACCTTCCGTAACATTGGGAATAGAGTTGTAAGTTGTAAAATCCAATAGTGCCGCCTCCCAAAATCTTCCTTTTTGCAAGCGTAAAGCTGGAAAAAGGATACTTCGTAAAGTGGACGATTTTCCTGTTAATGATACCGTATAAGTAGTGTGAAATTGTTGGTGCTGGCCCAGTTCAAGGTCACCTGAGGGATGACGTCATCGAGGTCAATGACCTCACCGATGACGTCATCGATGACGTCATCGATTGCGTCATCGATGACGTCATCACCAATGACGTCATTTCGATGACGTCATAGCCATGACGTCACAGAAATGACGTGCTGATGACGTAATCACCCCTTACGTCATCAAAATGACGTCACCGACGCCACTAAGGTCAAGGTCATGCCGAAACTTAAAATTTTTTGGCACTTTAGCCGTTTCTCGCACTACGCTCCGAGTTTCAGTCCGAGTCCCCGTGACCTTGACCACTTGGAGCGAATTTTCGACGAGAAACGGCAAAAGTGCCAAGTTAAACTCGAGTTTCTGACATGACTCAGCCTAAATGGGCAATCGGTTATCCCTCAGGTGACCTTGAACCAGCACAACACTAACAATTTCATATTACTGTGACCTTGAAAACCTAACAACGGAGCGCCGACACCGATGCGCACCCCATGACAGCCACCGAGTGACTGACTGTCAGGCTCTGTGTACTCTAGGTGTATGGGGAAGTGGAGGGGGAAATCTCAAGGTCATCCAAATGGAGTTTTTAAAAAGTTGAAGAGTAGAAAGACTACTCTTGTGCTTCCTGGGCGACTTCATCAATTTCTAGCGGATCTGTAAACCAATCCGATCTGTAGCGGCAGGAGTCCAGAAAAAAGGTGCACCACCCATCAGGTTGTCCGTAGCATTTCCGACAATTGGTAAGATTGGAGAAGTGGAATTTAATACACCGCTGCGGACAACAAGTATAAAAGTATTTGGATTTGTAGATTTTGAAAGTTTGTAGTACCGGTGGTGGCAGCTGTTGGTTCTTGCATCTACACCTGCAACATCCGAAGCATTCACATTGCCGGCAGGCCAGCCCATCCACTTGCCACTTTGGTAAGAGGAAACACTTATCCTCACAGCAATAGGTTGTCCCCGTCTCTTCCTCCCAACGCTTCTTTGCACAATATGTGACGCCTTGTATCTCCAAACACCTATGCTCGCAACATGAGATGCGCTTACTTTCCATAGTTGATGTTGCTTTGACGAGGGAGCACGATGAAGTGATGCTGTGGTCAGTGGGAATGGGGTTTATATAAACTAAGGTGAGTGGAGGGGGAAAGGTCAAGGTCATCCAAATGAAGTTTTAAAAAAAGAAAAGAGTAGAAAGACTACTCTTGTGTATCTATAGCGATTTCATTGATAGTGAGTGCTTCTGTATGCCAAGTTGATCTGTACTGACAGGCTCCTAAATAATGTTTGCAAAAACCTGCAAAATGATTGTTGCACAATTTGCAGCCAGTTAGCTGTTTTAGTGTGAATTCAATGCAACGTTCAGGGCAACAAGTGTACTTATGCCCTCTCATCTGGTACACATGGAATGTCTTCAACTCCGGTTTCGGCTTCTTCCAAGACTTGCATTTACACATGCATTGACCAAAAGCTTCACACTTTCTACACGCCAGGCCATCCGCAATATCAATGTCATTTGGCCACGAAAAACATTTCTGTTCGCAACAGTAGGCGAGTTGACTCTCCATATTGCTGTGGTGAAGGTGCGCGATGAAATGATGCTGCAGTCATTGAGAGTGCACCTTAAATAAACTCAGTGGAGGGGGAAAGGTCAAGGCCATCCAAACGGAGTTTTAAAAAAGATAGCTAGTCGTCCTCCTCCTCCTCGTCTGTTGTACTTAGAGAGCTGTCAGACGAAGAGCCCCGTGCAGGTGCTCCCCAGATGAAAAACAAATCAATTTTAAAACGAAGACCAGGATCTTGCATCATCAATTCCTTTAATTTGTCACATACTAAGTCGACCTTGTGTAAGGTGTCAACAACAAGCTTCCAATTCGTTGGCTCAATATAACTTGTAGTAGAGTCTGCCTCGCTGATAACCACATCCTCCGGCCGTATTGGAGTGTAAAGATGTGTAAAGTTCTTCGGCTGTAGCTGAGGCTCAGGCTGGCTGGAAGTGGAAGGTTGAGTGTGGACCCCTGTCGCATCGAAATCCATAGTCATTCTACATTCAATGTTGGGGTTTTCGTTTAATACATACACCAATTTCTCATGCAACATATCCACTTCTGCCGAGTCTTGCAGATGAACATTCCAGGAAAATGGCCATTCTTCATCCGTAGTGGAGTCAACTCGAGAAAGAGTGCTGTCCGCCATGATAGCTAAGCAAGGAATGATGTGAGCTACAGACTGTGGTAACAGTATTGAAAAGTAGAGGGGGTAAACCAAAAGTATGTGGAGGGGGTATTTTCAAGGTCATTTAATTTGGGTTTTAAAAAAAGGAAATAGTGGAGGGGGAATTCTCAAGGTCATCCAATTTGGGTTTTAAAAAAAAAGGAATGAAGGTTACTCCTCTTCAGCCTCGTTGTCCCCCACATCCTCATTAGCCTCATCTTCATCGACGTCAGACTCGCCGTAAGGGTATATCGGGGACATGGGCGAATATTGTGGAGATTGTTGACCGTTGTTATCGTCCCCTTGCATTCTAACTTGGGACCAATCATAATTTAAATTCATTTGTATTATGATCCCAGGGTTGTCCCGCAGTATTTCCTTCATCCGTTCGCAAATCGTTTCCAAATAGTGTACACTATCGATCGACAGTGTCCAACCCGTACTTGTACCAACATCAGTAGTGGAGTCAGCTTGGCTGATGGTGTTGTTGTCTGCCATGGTTGCTTGTCGGACAAGGAATGACGGTTGATGTGATGCTCATGCAGGAACATGGTGAAGTGGTGGGGGGTGTGGTGGAGTAGTGGGGGAATTTTCAAGGTCATCCAAACGGAGTTTTAATTAAAAAGGAAAACCTACAAAGTAACATTGAAACTTTCCAATTGATGGTGGCGAGCGTTTTCTTCTGCAACCTTGCCGACACATGTGACTATGCCATACAGTATGAAAAGTACAACCATAATAAGGCCGAACAATAAAAGATAGCCGTTGACTATCATGATATTTTCTGAGTGGATCTGCTTTCTTCTTATCGCCCTCTCCTGCATCCTCTTTTCCAACTCGTGGACGAAGTCACAACATGCGTGAGGACATCTTTCATCTGTTGGTAGGTTTGCCATTGTTGATGTTGTCGGTTTGGCTGTTGAAGATGGAATGAGATTTCCAAGTGTGATGTGCCATGTACATTAATAGTCAAGTGGTGGGGGTAGCAAAGCAGTGGAGGGGGAAGTTTCAAGGTCATCCAAATTGTGTTTTAAAAAAACCTATCTTGTTACTGAGCTTATAAGTCAGTAACAAGATAGGTGTTTTTGTTCTTTTACTTCTTTAATATAATGAAAAAATATACATATTCTATTATTGTAAGAACAAGGAAGACAACTGCTAGTCAGCTGAAGTAGTCCAAGTTGTCTGGCTCGGTCTTCATCGACGCCGGTGAGGAAGCTGTCGAGGAGTGTCCAGGCTCTTCCTTTGGCTGCCGGGTGTTCCGTATATTGCAAGCGTTAACCTGCACGTTTATACGGTAGCCTCGTGCCACCATCAGCTGCAACTCCTTGTACAAGTCGTTTAGCTCCTGCTGAGTCTTGATGCTCACCTCCTCGTAACTTGCGCAACTGACGTTCAGAGACATCTTGATGTTGCTAGGTTGCCTGCTGGAGTAGAAATGAAGCCGAGGCACAGCGCTTGGAGGTACATGAAAAAGTGGTGGGGGTAATAGTGGTGGGGGTATGGAAGATCCAATTAAACAGTTCTAAACTTTTTCCATCGATACAATGGAATGGAACAAATAGCGCAGGTGTCCTTGTAATTTTCAAATCGAAACAGTGGTGCTAGAAATCCGAATTGTTTTATACCACCATCCTGTACGAATCGCCGAAGGTCTCTGACGACGGTCTCGCCACAAGGCCTACAAAACTTTTCCCCATCGTGGAACTTATACCAGGAGTATTCCGAATACCCTGTATTTTCCCTCCTGTAGAGTTTGACATCTTCTTTTATTGTTAGTGGGATATTGTCTTGTAAACATGTTGGGAACAAGTCTTTGTGAGTTATAACTCGTTGTATGCAAAGCTCGTACAAGGTGCTCATCGTTTGCTAGTTGGCAACAGACTGACCGTTTTTTCGCATCCAAGCAGGTTTGAATCCTAGTGCGGTAGTGGGGGTAATTACAGTAGTGGGGGTAATTGTGAAATGCAAAGGTCAAAGGTCAAGGTCACCCGCGAAGTTTAAAAAAAATGCAACATATCAATACGTGAAGTCTGTCACATATTGATATGTTGCATTTTTTTGTTTTTTTTATTTTTTTGTCTTTTATGATTCGTTTATTTATAAAACATTACAACAACAACAACAACATTAAAACTTAAATCTAACACTGCTGCTTGTCAGCGATGTGGATGGTCAACTCTGTAGAATTGCTACCCGTGCAGCCGTGGGACACCAGGTATAGACACCCGGGTTGAATAGAGCGAAGATCCTCGTTTTGTAGAAGATGGACGAATCTCTTGGGCAGGTACACCTGGAACTTTGGTTCATCCCCCGGAGTAAACGGTGCCTCGCTGAGACTGCAGCAGATGGCCTCCCCAACTGTAGTCTCCATCTTCTTCATAGCATGGATTATGTAGTGCTTCTCGTCTTTTAGTTCCGAGCACTTCTTTACAGGTAATATTGTTGACTTGGAGTGAGCATTGAACTGCTCGACCAAAGTCTGAAGGAACTGGTGAGATGCCATGGTCAGGTTACAGATCGTCTTCTTGCTCGGAGATGTTGTCGTCTCGGAATCTCGAGTAATACTCATGCCAGGTCCCAGTCTGCTCCCCACTTATATACTCTCCGTTACCCCCACCACTCCCCACTTCCCCATTTTGAAGGTAAGAGGCGAGTTTATAGGCATTTTTCAAAGCGCAATGTCTATCCTTATCATGTTCTGGGCTTTTTGTACAAATACATATGGTTTCCAGCATGTATTGATAATTCGTATCCAATTCCACATCATTAACCGGAACATGAGTAAATCCTTCGATCCATCTTTTCTTTTCCAACCCCTTTGTGTAAATATTGGTAAACTTGTCTGAAAAGTGATGCATAATGTGATACAAGTCCGTGTAACTTGTAAAACCATCATACCAATCGATATGATGGAAGTGTTTTGAAATCCATCTGTTGGTAGTAGCGGCTTTACTAGTTAAAGACGAATAAGAACATGGTGGTTTAAATAAAAACGAATAAGGAACACTTGTATTCATGTCCAAAAACACAAGTTCTTTTATAATGAATCTATCATCATTACCACGAAACGCTTGAAACTCAATAATACCAGGCTTGGACTTTACTTGTTCTTCATCTCCCTTGTCCATTTTGAAGGTCACACGTCTGCTCATTATGAAGTCAGGAGGTCAACTGATTTCCACACCACGGTAGGTACTACTTTTATACCAGGCCGTACAGTTGTTGGCGCGTTGGTGTATATTTAACGTGGGCACCGTCCCCAATAGGCCTAACCCCACAAAAGGTTGGTTATTGTTTTAAAAACTAACCATTGTCATTTAAGTTTCCAACTTTATATTTTCCTTGTTTTCGTTTTCATCACTAACACTTGATTCTTCTCCTCCATCTTCCTCTTCTTCCTGTTTTACTGATTTCTTATGTAGTTGAGCGTACTTTTCCAATTGTCTCCACATTTGTACTTCATGAGGAACTCTTTTAAATATAGAAGTATCCACAGGTCCGTATATTATAGGTGCGTCCGGTTGTTTGTCCAAAGTGTCTTCCAGATAATCTTTAATAATCGAACTTGAAAACACCAGTTGTCTCAAGTATCTTGTTATAGGTTCAGTAGCACAAGTTAAAATGAAAAACTCCTCTCGATTAAGTTGAATTTTGTTATCATGTCTTGTTGTGTCTCTAAACCGCAGCTGATGATCACCACGTTGTTTAATAATATCGATTTCCACATTTGAATCCAAAAGTCCTACTCTTGTCTTTCTTCCAAACATGTTACTACTTAAATAGCATTCTAGCAGATGCAAGTGTTTCATAAACGATTCCCAAGCACTGTCCGTAAACAAAATCATTTTGGGTCCGTGAGTTAAAATTACAGTAGGGGAATAATCTGTCGATTTCATAACACCGATTAAAACACTTTTGTCCAAACTGGAAGAGATTGGGTAAAATATTCGCAAAAATACCTCACTCAATATGTTTGGAGAAATATTATCTTCAATATCCCTTTTTCTCTTTTGTATAGTCTTTCTTCTTTTACCTTTTTCTTCAACATTATTACTGGCGTGAAGTTGTCCGCAAACGTTTTGTTCACCTCCTTCCTGGTGACCTTGAGGATCTAAAAACTCAGATATCTCCTTCTCAATATCTACCACATTTTCAGGTGTACCACTAGGAGAAGCCATATTGAATACGATGCTACCCATACAACAGTAGGCAACAAACTGATGAGGAGCGGCCTGTACGCTCTGCTTTTATACTCGCGGAATGAAACAAAACCGGTTTTTACAGTACATTCTTAACAATTCCAGTTAAAGGTGTGTATGTTACAATTTTGTCATGTAGAATTAAACAGTATGCAGTTGTATTAGCCGGTATAGCCGCGTTGAATTCCATTTCTATTTTTATATCCACACTTGATGATTTTACTGATTCATTTTGTTTAGAACAATCAATTACAACTATTGGGTAGGCATCGAAATATTTTGAAGGTGATAATAAAGGTGTATTTGCTTTACCGTAATATGAACTTTGGAATCTTGCGTACATATCGTACAATATACTGTATTTCTTCTTAGTGAATGACACATTTAAATTGTCGTATGGAAAGAATTGTGAATTTAAATAAACTTTAATATTTTTCAAGTCACAATGATCAAATTGTCCTGCATGTTTAGTGATGTCGTCTCTTCTACCTGTTTGTAAACCAAATATAATATACCTGGCTCGTTCTACATAATTTGATGTTTTAACAGTCCAAGTGTGTCGATCCGTAGTAGGTAAACTGGGATGCTCATGGAATTCCCAACTTCTAAATGGAATAACAATATCACGATCGGCTTTTAATTTTCTTAAAAGTAGCATTCTATGCTCGTCAGCTAATTTAACATGTGGAACTCTCCATACAATTTTGTCTAATTTTAATTTCCATTCTAAAGTCGCATCAGTCGTATTATCTGCAGCTTTAATAATGTCTTTATCGTTAGAAGACCTCAACAAAACTAATTCTTGTTTAACGTTTAATATTATTTTCCTATAATCCTCAGCAAAACCAAGCAACAAACGTAATGGAATATGAAAATCAAAATATCCATCTGAATTTGGAGTGATCGTGTCAATTGTAGGTAATACCCATCCGGCAGGTTTAAGTAAATTGGTTTCATTGGGTGTTATAGATGTTAGTCCTTTTAAAGTCGTTGTAATACCTACTTTTTTAGTAGAATCAACTGTTACACCTGATATTTCATATCTAATTTCATCAAACAGGAAAGCCATAGGATTATTTATAAATGGAACTGTTGTACCAGCAGTAGTACCGTCCTTTTTAGTAACTTTTCCTTCAATATACAAGTAACTTTCACATGGTAGTGTGTAAATGTCTTGATGTTGTATGGGAATACGAATTTCATCGTTATTGTTTAATTTCGATGAAGTGTAAGGGTTGTGGGTGTGATATTCTTTTTCCCATAGGGTTTCGTCGAATGTTGGACCCTGCGCTATATCCAGTATATCCATAATCGGTTAATTTTAATCCAACTCTCTCTAAGAAACGAATGTTCTCGCGTGTTAACTCCTCCACAGCTGAAGAGCTACTAATGCGGTTTCCCGTAGGTTGTTCGCTTTTAAATGTTAAACCCATGGTTTTGTATTAAAGTGTCGATTTTAAATGTAATCTAATCGTAATAGGCTCTTCTCTGAAGTCTACCAAGTTACCGTCTTGATCCAATACGCTCAACACGATGTCTGAAATGAAAGTGGTGTTCAACGGTAGATATACCAGGTTTTGTGGCTTTTCAACAATTTTAAATCCAGGTGGTACACTTGGGTAAAATGTATGTATGATATGGGTGTTAGCCCCATCCCTGTAAGCTCCTTGTATAATGTTACAAGTTATGTCTATGCTATTGACTTTTAATATTGTTACTGTTTTCTTACCGGAATGTGTTACATCTGGTTCTAAAACAGACTCATCGTTGGAAAATCCTAATAAATCACCAATTGAGTTTGGTTGAGTAAAATCTATATAATATTTGGAAGTAATTTCAGCTTTCATCGTATTATTATTACCTTTTAATGTTATATTGTCTTTTCCCATTTTAGTTTGTAAAAATTCATTTATATGATCAATTTCATAAGAACCTGTGGGTAACCTGCACTCTTGTAAGTCTGTAAATTTCCCACTGGCATCTTTTCCCTTATAATAATGCAATACGTTATTTTTACCTTCCGTAACATTGGGAATAGTGTTGTAAGTTGTAAAATCCAATAGTGCCGCCTCCCAAAACCTTCCTTTTTGCAAGCGTAACGCTGGAAAAAGGATACTTCGTAAAGTGGACGATTTTCCTGTTAATGATACCGTATAGGAAGACATCTCAATAGTGACTGATACTTTTAGCTAGAAATTCCAAACATAAATGGCCGCATATTGAAGTATTATCAGGTTGTTCTCTTTTATAGTTATAATATATGTTTTTAGCAGATTTAAAGTAATTTTGAAGTTCTTTTGGTGGTGGCAAATTACCGAAACTATCAAAATAATATACATTGTTATTTAGTTTCTTATAACAAACCCAATGGGTGCCAGGCCCTTCAGTATTATCCAAATTTACAATTCCAGTCTCATTTTGCCACATTTTCTTTGGTAAACTGTCTTTCATAAACACACCGCGGAAAAATGGTATTTTTAAACAGGAAATATATTTAAATAATTCAATATTGGTTAATGCTTTATGTGGTATGACCAATTGATTTTTTTCATTTAATATGCACGATAAGGTCTTAGGTAAAGACCTGCCCCGTTTTTTACCATTGACCACACGGTGGGCTTCTTCCTGCCTTTTCTGCTAGATCGTCGTCTTCTTATATTTCCTCCATGTTTTCTTGTGGTTGACTTCCTTTTTACCCTTCTTCTCCTCCTTTTTCCACCTCCTACTGCTGTTTTAGCCTTCATACCTGCTGTTACTGCTAAAGCTGCTGCTTTTTCTGCTATGCTAGCGTCACTTGATTTTACTCGTTGCCAAGCTATGTCCGCAAGCTTTCTGTCTGCTATCGATCTATTTTTTGAATCGGCAAACGTGGAATATGCGATATCGTGTTCTTTACAAGCCTGATCTAACTTGTTTATGCCTGGATCACCTCTTTCCAGTCGTTTTTTCAATTTAGTTCCTGGTCCGCAATACTGATAACCTCCCGGTATATGAAATTCGTATGGTAAAGCGTCTATTGCTCTATTTACGATAGATCCTACTGGAATACGATTTAAAGCTTTACTTAACAGAGAAACCGCTGTGGACGTAATACCACCTCCTTTCCTTACAGTGTCTCGATATGGACTGATGTACTGGAATGTCATTATTGTCCTTTTATAACCGCAATGTACAACTTATGTGTTAACTCTATGACGAGTTGGACATAAATGAAGTAGTTTATTGTGTTGTTATATTAAATATCAATATCACCCCAATCTGATGATCTAAACTTTTGCGTATTAGGGTTAATAAAGTATTTATTAAAAATTTCCTTTTTAATCCAATTACCTCTCTCGGATTCAGACACCCAATTACCCCAACGTGTACGGGTTGCAATAATATTGAACATATCAAATAATGCATTTCCTAAAACTTTAATAAGAAAATTAACAGTAACAGCATTATCCACATGTTGAGGGTCTTTAAGTTCTGTAATACGTTTATTATTACAAGTATATACTTTATGGTCGTTTAATGAAGTTGTTATAGCCTGTCCTACAGTTGCAGCATCATTTGGATCACTTCCTTGTTTTAAATTACCTATTTTCTTATCATTTGCATTAAAAATATCACTAGTTGGTTTATCTAATATCAAAGATTGACTAACTACAACACAATCGAAATCGTTGATACCAGGAGATACGTTACGTATTTTTTTAAACCTACATATGTAAGGTTCATCATTATATGGATTAGAACATATAGTTTGTGCTACAACTGGAACATCAAAGAATTCTGTACCCATACCTATATATGATAATTTCTTTCCTTTACCATCCCAAGCATTATTCTTTTCTTCAAGTAATGTAAACTTTTCATTTCCCTGCACAAATACATCCCCTTTCCGCGATACTACTTGGTCTTGTTTTACAAATCCAAATGTTTGTTGTTTTAAGGTTTCCATCATTTGACCCACTGTTGCACCATCTGATGGCGCCGAACCATCTTTAACATTTGCTAAACAATTATTAAAACAATCTATAACCCCTACATCACGTATGATACAATGATCTTTTATATATTTGAGGTTTACAGCATCATTTTCATTTTTTGGATAACCTATATCGTTAATAACAAATTTATAAAAAGAAAATCCATCTTTTGTCTTTTCAGGGATCAAGGAATGTAAATAGCGTCTATTTACGCTGTCTTTTGCATCTTTAGGGTCATCTACGTTGGATATACGTTTATTGTTAGCACTATACGTTTTCCCATTGAATTTTAACGTATTTTTTAATTCAGATGACAAATAACCTTTGTTTATCGCA
This sequence comes from Neoaliturus tenellus, assembly GCA_030545055.2. Taxonomy (NCBI): domain Eukaryota; kingdom Metazoa; phylum Arthropoda; class Insecta; order Hemiptera; family Cicadellidae; genus Neoaliturus; species Neoaliturus tenellus. The sequence continues at coordinate 97,536 of JAQYXR010000274.1, read as the reverse complement.
TCACCGTTTTGATTTGGTTTACCAACGTTGATGATTCTATGATCTTCTGCGTCATATGTGTTATTTTGTAGTCTTAATGTTGGCGATATCTTTTCCTTTAATATTTTTAAATTTATTGCATCGTTTTCATCCGTAGGATCTTTTATGTTTTTTAACCTTTTATTACTCATATCATAATCTCCATCAGGTGTTTGTGGTAAAACAGCACTTCTTTTTAAACTATTGGCATAATATAACCCATCCGAGGAGTAACGTCCGAACTTGTCAACACTCATGGTGCAACTGAATAGTATTCTAGGGAGTAACGCATTTTTATGAGATTACCCCACGGTTTCGGAGTTCATCCACTAAAGCCACCCATTCGTTTTCCAATCCAGTATGACCCGCTTCTTTATCGCTTACTTATCGCTTTAACCGCTTCTTTATCAGGGTTTTACTTATGTCCAAAATCGACATACCTATGTATAACGGACGGTCCATGACTATTGTTGTTTTCTTCATACTGACAGCGACTAAGTTTTCGTTTATAATCATGGATGTTCCGAAGTTTGGTTTTTGCACTAATTTTTCCAATTTCCTAGGATCACTCACTAATTTTACATTTTTGTGTTTTCTTTTGTTCTCCAAGGTCTTTCCAAAGATGGCGTTGTTCATTAATTTATAGAAGTCCTTTTCAAATGCTGTTGTCGCTGCAGCTCTTCTTGTAGTGTTGGAATCAATGTATGGTTTCAACCAACAAGACTGGGTGAATTCAATTGCTCTATGAATTCTCACTATACGTAGACCCAATTCAAGAGCCTGTTGAACTACCCAGTAGTGAGCCACATAGCGATCTTTATTCTCCAAGGTCATCATCAATTTTGGCCATCTTCCTATCGGTGAAACTTCAGTCTTGGCTAGGAGAGGCAAGTCGTAGTGATGGTCATGAAGGTGCTCCGGGTATTCAAAATCACAGTCCAAAATATAGCCTTTTGGACCATCCTTTGGAATCTGTGAAATGTCTCCAATGGTGGCCGGGTCGATCCATTTGAAGTCAGCGTAGGGAAGCGGATTTGACATTGCCCAACCATAAAGGTTGTTTGCGTCGAAGTAGCCAAGGTAGACCGATGGTTGTTGCTCGTCGAAGCCGGGGATGTACTTGTTGTTGGCTTTGACATGACGTGTTACAGCTTGTGTCAAACCGCCCCGTACACCAGATTCCATCATGAGCACCATGTCAATATCCGTTAGAAGTTCCAGTCGACAGTTGGTTGACTTTAGCATAGCTTGCCATGCTAATCCTGGAGATGTGTACGAGTGTAGAGGGTCCAGTCCATAGGCGGAGAAGCAGGTGTTTCTGAATTCTTCCATCACATCGCACAGCAGAGTTACGTCCAATTTTATATAAAAGTCAGAATATTCCCCTAAGGTTTGAATGTTTAGTTGGTTCCAAACATTACAAGCATGATTGTAGTCTTCAACGGAGATTTCACTTTCGTTTAATTTGCTGTTGAAGGCTTCAATCGGTGGTAGACTGGTTTCTTCAAATTTTTCTGTAGAAGTTATGTAATCGTAGGGGAACACTCCTTTACGTAATACTAAGTCCAATTTATCTTCAGGTACAATCTTGCTGGTTTCTTTTAGGTCTTCTCTTCGTAGATTCTCAGACAATCTGCTCAAACTAGATGCCATAAATCTATAAGAGTCTACAAAGCGAAGTTTAATTTTACCTACTGTTTTTGAGAAACTGATATACTTTTCCAATGTTGTAGCAAGAACATCAATTTTACCATTATCTCTTCCTAACTCTGGAATAATGAAGTGGGAGTCGTAGCCGCTAAGATTGTGTAACACGACAGGGATAAAGTGGGGCAGTTTGTAATTTATATTGCATGAATTACAAGCAGCTCCTCTGTATAAACCTGTCAAGTGATCGTGATCTCTTACTTTTGGATTTTCTTCACTGAAGCTCTTCTCGCATAGATAACATCTTGATGTCATATTGTATTCTTCTTGTTGATTCTCATTCAAAGGTTCCATAGGTACGACATTACCATACAAGCGTTGTACCTTTTCAGCAATGTCATACAACAGGTCTACGAAATACTTAGCGGCTTCTTCACCACGGTAGAGTATTGGAGTGGATGTTAAACCATAGTCTTGCAATTGGTTTTCAGACAAGGTTGATTTAACTAGTAAACAAAAACTGTTGGGTTGATGCAACTGATATTTTGTTCTTCTAGTCACTTCACCGTCCGGCAGCTCCTGTGGTACTAACGTTGATTCAAAATCTGCGTAGACCACTAGTGGAATTCGATATTGGTGAACCGTCTTGTTAAATTGTATTGAAGCTCGGGTAGGCGGTGGAAGACTTATCTTTACTTCATAGTTCTCGTTGCAAAGTCTTTTATGTTCCAACAACCAGTCCGATCCTCCACGTCTTGAATCTTTCCAAGAAAAGCAGAAACATCTCTTGCAAGCTGTAATCCTATTTACTCTTTTGGTCAATTGTTTTACAACTAAGGCTTCAAAGTCCTTTATCCATACATAATGGGAAATTTCACCCTTAGTTATCAATAGCAAATCCGTGTGGTTTCTTTGCTCAACCTTTACTACCCGCAAAGGATAAACGTTGTTTGAATCATCCAGACCAAAAACATTCACTGAAACGCCAGGATTTTTCTTTTCAAATTTGTCTATGTCTTTCAATGTAACTGGGTAGGTGAGGCCTTGAAAGTTGTAGCGGTGTTCATTTTCGTAATATACTCTACCAACTCTTTCAGGATGATCTTTAACATACTTGGTTAACATTGCATACTTGAAACATTCATTACCTTCATTTTGCACATTCCTACACGATTTAGTGTTTTGAATTTTCTTTGGTAAAGGGATAAAACTACTACCCCTTAAACCATATCCATGTTTATGAACCCTAACATCCATACCTTCTATTGATGACAAAGTCCATCCAGATCCTCTTCCTTCATGTTCTTGGAGTTTAGTTATAAGTTCCTCCAAGCATTCTTCAATAATATCATCAATGTTGGAGGTGGAGGTAAGGGTTCGGTTTTTGGTAATGAACGCTCTCAATGCTATTTCACCATCAGTATTGTTAAACATAGCCTCTAACACCATTCCAAATTTAATAAAATTTAGCCTTTGTAGTTCTTCCCTCAAAGTTTGACCAACAAATTCCTTAGCCTGGGTTATAAATGTTTCTAGTTCCAATTGAACATTATTAATTTTGAAATGTGTTACAACTCGTCCTGGCAAGGCTGTAGTGCGCAGTTGTTTCACATCTTCCAGTTCTTCTTCAGTGTCCTCTTTTTCCGTGTCCTCTTCTTCGGTGTCCTCTTCTTCATAAGATCTTCTAGCAGTAGATGGTCCAGCACCAGCAAATTGTATCACACTAGGTCTTCTTCTTTGCATTTGCTGTAGATAGCTGTCCCAGTAGTCCGTCTGCTTCTGGTGCTGTTCCAAAAACCGGTCAATTGAGTCTAAGTCTATTTCATCCATGGTAATATCTTCTTTTCTATCTTCGTCTTCATGTAATTCTCTGTGTAGGGTGAAAAGATCTTCGTATTGAAAGATTTCCCCACAAATGTCGCAAAGAGCCATTTCAAACAGTTTGGCTTTGAATGCAAACTCTGTGAATGTCCACGCAATAATGAGCAGCGCACTCCACAGGGATCCTTTATATCCGAGGCAGATAGGTGGGGAAAGTGACGTCATATAGGAACAGGTTATCAATCATGTGCTAAATTTAGCCTTTACACAACCGTTTGTGATAAATTTGATGATATTTGGTCTAGATTCAATAATTTGTACAAGTTTTTTTAAAGACGTCTGTTTGAGCATAATTTATATAGGTCAAGGCCATTTGGAATTATTATTTTGAGCGGGAGATAGAGCACTAAGCAGCATCATTTACTACAAAGTGCTCTATCCCCCGCTCACATTCTTTTTAACTTTTTGTTTAAACTTTTTACAAAGGTGAAACATCACCATCAGAGTCGGAATCATTCTCATCACGAAATAGGTAGCGATGACAATACATAATTCTTCTGGCTACTAACGTCCTATCCATTGGACGATGAGGAGTGTCTTGTTCTTCTTCTTCTTCAATTTCCGACTCAGATGATGACTCTAACGTTTCGTAGGCGTGCAAGTCCATTTCATTATCCGTTAAACCAGCTTCGTCAGAGTCCGTTTCAATATCCATAATTTCTTCCTCCTCCTCTTCCTGGTCAACCGCAGGTAGTTGGTCCTCTGCTTCTATAACTTCTACAGGTATTACCTCCAGAATTGAAAGAATTCTGTCGCGATGGAACACGGTGTTGTCAAGTGGAGCCATGGTATGAAAGTGGTGTATCTATCCAATTGGTTTGCCCTTTTTATACCCCACCAACTATACATTTTATGTGGGTCAAGGTCACGTAAAGATACCCTTTGAGCGGGGGATAGACCACTAAGCAGCATGCTAGTCCATTGCCGCAAAGTGATCTATCCCCCGCTCTATTCCGCAGACCACACTCAAGTCCAAGTCCACATCCATATGTTACACTTTATTATTACTGCCACCAAGTAATTGTCACTCGCACGTTTACTTGGTTTTGATAAAGGTACTGCACAAACTCCATATTGGTTGTTTGTTCGTTATACAAATGCATCATGAAATATGCAATCTTATCGATTGCGGCATTGTCCAACGGTTCGCAATTCACAAGTTCCAATGTGCCCTGGCTGGTCTTATCCTCTATAAGTTCCACCACTTCGTTGATGTCTTCTTCCAAGAGGATGAACTCAACACTGAAGCTCTCCATTGTTGTTGATAGTGTCTAGACAAATGCTTGACTAAATGCTTTATTCATCAGTCCTACATATATACCAATTTCCCCCTCCTATTACCCATTCCCCCTCTACCTTTATATGGGTCAAGGCCATCCAATAATACCCTTTGAGCGGGGGATAGACCACTAAGCAGCATGCTAGTCCATTGCCGCAAAGTGATCTATCCCCCGCTCTGTATTCCACACAAGTCCTAGACTTTACACACACACATAAGCCCCCCAGTCTTTTACACTTACTCATATACTCTGTCCTCCCTGCCAATTAAGAGTTCCCCATGTTTGCCACTATTTTCAATTAACCTTTCCAAGTCCCAAAACACAATGTCCAAATTAACCAAGTTCGCTCGTCCAATTTGAAACACACTATTCCCCCCAAAGTCACTTGCTCTCACTTGTTGTCCTGTATACTGCTTCTTCTTCCACGCTACAATCACTACCCTACCTTCTTCAACAACCATTCTTTTAACATTATCATACACCTTCTTCAACATCCCTCTACAGTTTAAATAGTTTATGGTTACATACTCCCACTCCTTACCAATGATCAGTGATCCACTCATTTTCTAGCGTTCCACTGGAAGGTCCAAAGCAGAATGAAGTCGGGATGTACAGACCCCCTCTTTTATACCAGTTAACCGGTTGTCCTTCGTTTAAAGTGGGTCAAGGTCATTCAAAAGTACCCTTTGAGCGGGGGATAGACCACTAAGCAGCATGCTAGTCCATTGCCGCAAAGTAGTCTATCCCCCGCTCTGTATTCTACACACACACACACACACATGTCCCTGTCTTTTCATTACATACCTAATATATATTCACTACCTTCATCGTCACTATCACTCATCACCGTTTCTACAAACTCCACCGGATTAAAGTTAAATTGTTTCAATTGTTCTTTTAAGTTTTCAATTTGTTGGTCCTTTACTTCTAAAACACTGTGAAGGTGTGATATGTAGTCCGCTGCCTCGTTGATGCTTGCTACTCTGGGATCGCCTAACTTCAAGCTGGGAACTACACCCTGCAGCCTGAAGTACGCCATACGCCTTTCTTGCTCCTGCCGTTGACCAGGACTGAGCAAGCCTTGCCCGTCTTGGCTCACCTCCAGCAAGGTCCGTAGCATCGGAGCTTTGCAAGCGTTTGCCCGAGCAACAGTTATGCTATGGAATGGTCGAGCAGGTCCACGAGTAGCAGGCAGGACGTTGGCAGCACGCCTTCTTGAAGAAGAAGCCCGAGAAGTTTTGCAGTTGGAAGCCATGTTGAAGTGCGGTATTCAGCTAAGCGATACAAAGCAGAATAACCAAACTGCACATCAATACCCGTATATATACACTTATCAGTGGTGGGGGTACTAGCTAACCTTGGTAAAGTGGGTCAAGGCCATCCAAAAACATTACCAGAACAGGGGATAGATCACTAAGTGGCATGTTAGTCCATTGCCACAGAGTGATCTATCCCCCGCTCTGTATTTCACATTCACGCACACATTCATACATACACACAAGTCCCAGTCCAAGTCTTTACCCACACACCTATCCACTCTCATCCTCACTATCATCACTGTCCAACAGGCTTTCACACTTCCTAATTAGTTTTTCCCATTTACTCCGGATATGAAGTAGCTCACTGCGAGTATTCTCTAGCATTCTGTCCCTTTGCTCTATGACTTCGTCGTACCACTCGATGATGCTTGGTGGAGTCTGAGTTGATGCGTCCGTCGTGGTTGGTTGAGAAGCTCCGCTGCTTCGCAACTCCTTCCTCACAGGACCAAAGCCGGAGAATCGGACACGACTCCTTGACGAAGGCCCCGATCGGATTGGTCCAATGCTCGGGCTGGAGTTGGAGGCGGCCGGGCCAGAGTTAGAGGCTGGGACGTTCATAGCAGACATGGTGGTGTTCAGCTTAACGGTGTAAAGCAGAATGAGAGGACGGTTGATCACCACTCCTATATATACCCATTTTTAGTGGTGGGGATAACACGAGGGGGGGGCCAAAAGAAATTTTGCTTAGTCTTCCCGGTCATCAGTTTTACATACCTTTAGCACACCCATTATTTTTGTTTCTTCAATAACTTTACACACCTCAAACATCCAAGCAAACAGCTCATCTATGTTGTTATAATTGATTTTTGTCCAGTGTTCATACTTATGAGTTTGGTTGTTTATAATACATAAATAAAATGTAGACCCATCTCGTCTTATACAACACTCAACTTCCATTCTATGCCGGTTTAGCACTTCCCAAGCATTGTGTTGATCTATAAAGAAGTCACCACCTTTGTAATTGTACCGTGACATGTTTATTACAAAGCACAGGAACAGACTGAAGCAAATAAACGACTCATACAAGCTTAGTAAGAGCGTTAGAGTGGGGGGTATCACGTGATACACAACATTAGTTGTAAGGTTATCACTTTATTTTAAACAGTAATTTATATGGGTCAAGGTCGTTTAAACTTTGAAAAATTTTTACCTCCAAACACTTGTAGCAAGCTACAAGTGTTTGGAGGTAAGTTTTTATTTGTTAATGATTTATTTGTAACTTAGTCTTCACCCTCAAGGACACGGTTTGAGATTGTCCCAGTGATTTTACATCACCGCCAGGTTAAAGTATTATACAAGTCATGTTTTTTTTTTTGTTGACTTGTATAATACCCCTCTCCCTTACTTTAAGAGGGTTGAGACTAAATTTGGAAAAATTAATTTGGAAAAGACTTTTAAATATTGTCCAACACAACCTAACAATTTTGATTTTTTTTTAGTGGGCCCATGTCCTAGTCCATTTCCCACACGGTTTGGCATCCTTCCCGTCGTATTAGATAGGCTTTAGGGATGAAAAATTCTCTCTGTACCATCCGAGGTGGTACTTGCATTGTACAAAGGCGGCCTTCACCTTTTACAACAATTTCTACTTTCTTATTACCCGCTCCGTAGGTTTGACCAATAAAGTAATATTTTCATCAACCTTTAGCCTTCTAATATCACGCGGTTGCGGGCCGTGGGGATGTCTGAACTTGGACGTTTTAGGCCTAATATAAAGAGTGTAGGGTTTGAATTGCCGAAATTTGACTGTACTTTTAAGGTGTCGTTGGCAGCGATCCCCTTCTGCACAGGCAAGGTTCTGGCAACACAACACCCCGAACACACTTGAAAACCGAGCGTAATCGCATTTCTTACCCTTGCCAGCAGGGGCTTTAACGCGCTTACGTTTCTGTGTTGGACGCTTTACTGTAGTGTCTTGGAGCTTCTCCGAATTAGGCTGGCTAGAAGAAATGGGGGTGGAAGGGGGTGGAAGAGGCAAAGATTGGTCAAAAGGAATGGAGCAAACAATTTTGGGTGGGGTAGGAGAGCGTGTTAGGTCTATGGAGGGAAGTTCAGGGGAAAAGATGGATTTACGGGGTACTTTGGTTGGTGTGGATGGCATGGGGGATATGGGTGAGGGACATTGTGATTTAGTATAGGATAGAATTTTTCGGGTTCTGCTGTAGGGGGTTATCCTCGACCTGGACGTCTCTTCGAAGACTGCAGACTCCGATCCTGAGTCCGATAGCAGCGAGAGTGCTGGAGAGGCTACCGGGACTCGACCGCTGAGTTTTCCTGACGATGGTGGAGGTGCACCGGCCTCTTCCACTGTCGGCGGCAATGGCGACAGGCTGGGCATTGAGGCGGGCTGTGGTGGTGGCGGCGGCGGTGGTGGCATCGTCAGGCAGCTCAAGATGTTTGCAGTCATCAGATATTCCAGGATCGAGGTGGAGGATGATGGAGGTTGAGTCGTGTCGGTTGAGGTTGAAGCTGGCGGGTAGTTTTTCAGTTTAAGGCCCATTTAACCCATTTTAATGAATGGACTTAATGAAAAGAATAGATGAGAATAAAAAAGTAAAGTTATTATAAATGATCCCAAGAACAAGAGAGAACCTGTCCGTACGGGGGCTTGGACGGGAATGAGAAGTGCATGCAGCCGGGCCGCCTTATATCCCCACCGGGGCTGCCACGCCCAGGATATCAGGGGTGGGGGTGGAGGGGGGGGGGGGTAATTTAACAAAAAAAACCCACTTGGAGCCTTTGTGTTGACATCGCTAAAGCCTCCTAAAAGACCCAACTATAGACAACTCCAACTTTGTGTGTTACTAATACCTAACTGTTCGATTTTTAAAAGACCTTAATTTATTTACCGTGTTGATAAGACCGGACTGTTAAAGATTTTAAAAACTTTTACTTATTTAGGTCAAGGTCATGAAAAAAATATAAAAAAATTAAGCCCCACACCCCCTATGGGGGTGTGGGGCACTTGGGTTGTCATCGCTGTAGCCTCCAAAGAGACCCAACTATGACAACAAGGCAACATCCAATGTCGTGTACCCTTCGCCACGCAAGACTTGTAAACATTTACTACATTGTCTTTTCAGTAGCTAACAAAGATTCATTTACATAATTTTGACTTTCCAGAAGGAAACAAACTGAGGACACCCTAGTGGCTTACGTCCTCGTCCGAGTGCAGAGGCCGCCGCAACCTTTTGCATGCCAGCGTACAAACGGACATGCTCCCAAATGCCATCCGCAACCTTTTGCATGCCTGGCAGGAGCCTACCGATAATTAAAATAGGCTTTACACGAGGGCCTACTCCCGTAACCTATCTTTAATATTTTTAATTTAGCAATGCATTCAATTTTTACAAGTCTTTGTGGGTCAAGGCCACACGGACATTAAAAAATTTCGGCCCCCGTACATCCATGGCGAACCACGAATGTTCGGGGGCCTTGGGGACTAAAAACACAAATAGCTAACAAAGATTCATTTACATAATTTTGAGTTTCCAGAAGGGAAACATAACTGAGGACACCCTAGTGGCTTACGTCCTCGGTCCGAGTGCAGAGGCCGCCACAACCTTTTGCTTGCCAGCGTACAAACGGACATGCTCCCAAATGCCATCCGCAACCTTTTGCATGCCTGGCAGGAGCCTACCAATTATTAAAAGTGGCTTTACACGGGGGCCTACTCCCGTTCCCTGACGTTACAATTTACTTTGAGCATTGAAAAAGCTCAAGGGGGGATTGCTAAAACAAGCGTATACACTTTAGAAACATATAACACACTTACAACACACAATTGAACTCAACGTAGTCAATGCTGGAACAAGCACATACACATTAAACAAATATAACAAACAAGACACAAAGGATAAAAGACACACAGGAGACATAGGGTACAAGTAAAACACTCTCATATAAAACAATTCGCAATACCCAAACGCAAGCGCAATATCTTACAACTAATACAAGTCTTAAAGTTAGAGTAGACTTCGCTAAACACTGAAGGCGCCATTCAATGTTTAGTGATGCCTATGGCCTCTGTTCGCACTTTTTGTCGGGGGGGGGGGCTCGCACTTTTTGTCGGGGGGGGGGGTCAGGTAAGTTAAGTGGGTCAAGGTCACCCACAACACTTGTACTCTAAGTGTTGGCTATACCCCCACCACAACTGGGTCCCTAGGCTGCACAACACCGCTTCGCCAGTATGTCTCCGGCTTCCATGCGGTGCGTCTCGCTGTTCTCTAGCTCTCTATATGTAAGTAATTTTACAAGTTCTGAATGTGGGTCACTACACTTTAACTCTGGGACGATATCGACTTGTAGTATTTCAATGTTTTGACTCAAGGTCATCACACTTTAACTCTAGCACATCGGTTATCGTACCAGAGGTGCTTAATAACCTAACTTGTAATGTTTAGGGTGGCGTTTGCACGCCACTTAGTATCGCCATGAGTGTCCAGTCCAAGTTTTAAGTTAAATTAATTTTACTGTAATCTTTTCCATTTCCACTTCGTTTTGCCAAAGTATAAGGCGTCGCTTAATGAAGTGGTATTTCTCTAAAGTTATAGGGGATTGCAGGGATACAATTAGTTTATTTAGGAGACTCTTCATCTTGGAGTTTAACACAATTTCCACTTTGACTTTGCTTCCTCGGCTCTCACAGCCTAAGCTGTACAGAAATGTTTCTTCTAGTGCCAACTCGGGCCAAGAGAACAGTGTGTTGACTGTAGGACAGCTCATGGTGAAGTGATGCGATACTCCAGCGTACCACCTCACCTTCCCCCACCACTGTGACCTTCCCCCACTCCTGCTGTTTCCCCCACCTCTTTTCCCTTGACTCATGCGCTACAAGCAGTCTCTCAGTATTGTGCGGACTTTTGTGAGGTAAAGCCATGTCGCAGGACACTTTAGGTAAGAAACTTAGCCGTGTTAAGGCTTTATTAGTTGCTCACTGTCCACCGCTCAAAGTTAAGAGGGTTTCGACTTTGGCTAAGTGGCGCAAACTGTTGCGCGGACACCCTAAGTTTTATACAAAACAGTCTAATGTCGGTTTTACTGATGAAGATTTGTTTAAAATATTGGATGAAATGACTTTTCCTTGCAAAATTCAGTTAGTTACCCCCATTCCTGACAGTTTGGAGTCTTAGTCTCTCAAGCCGATATACCTAGAGTACACAGAGCCTGACAGTCAGTCACTCGGTGGCTGTCGTGGGGTGCGCATCGGTGTCGGCGCTCCGTTGTTAGGTTTTCAAGGTCACAGTAATATGAAATTGTTGGTGTTGTGCTGGTTCAAGGTCACCTGAGGGATAACCGATTGCCCATTTAGGCTGAGTCATGTCAGAAACTCGAGTTTAACTTGGCACTTTTGCCGTTTCTCGTCGAAAATTCGCTCCAAGTGGTCAAGGTCACGGGGACTCGGACTGAAACTCGGAGCGTAGTGCGAGAAACGGCAAAAGTGCCAAAAAATTTTAAGTTTCGGCATGACCTTGACCTTAGTGGCGTCGGTGACGTACTTTTGATGACGTAAGGGGTGATGACGTCATCAGCACGTCATTTCTGTGACGTCATGGGTATGACGTCATCGAAATGACGTCATTGGTGATGACGTCATCGATGACGCAATCGATGACGTCATCGATGACGTCATCGGTGAGGTCATTGACCTCGATGACGTCATCCCTCAGGTGACCTTGAACTGGGCCAGCACCAACAATTTCACACTACTCGTATAGGAAGACATCTCAATAGTGACTGATACTTTTAGCTAGAAATTCCAAACATAAATGGCCACATATTGAAGTATTATCAGGTTGTTCTCTTTTATAGTTATAATATATGTTTTTAGCAGATTTAAAGTAATTTTGAAGTTCTTTTGGTGGTGGCAAATTACCGAAACTATCAAAATAATATACATTGTTATTTAGTTTCTTATAACAAACCCAATGGGTGCCAGGCCCTTCAGTATTATCCAAATTTACAATTCCAGTCTCATTTTGCCACATTTTCTTTGGTAAACTGTCTTTCATAAACACACCGCGGAAAAATGGTATTTTTAAACAGGAAATATATTTAAATAATTCAATATTGGTTAATGCTTTATGTGGTATGACCAATTGATTTCTTTCATTTAATATGCACGATAAGTCTTAGGTAAAGTCCTGCCCCGTTTTTTACCATTGACCACACGGTGGGCTTCTTCCTGCCTTTTCTTGTAGATCGCCGTCTTCTTTTTATATTTCCTCCATGTTTTCTTGTGGTTGACCTCCTTTTTACTCTCTTTCTCCTCCTTCTTCCACCTCCTACTGCTGTTTTAGCCTTCATACCTGCTGTTACTGCTAAAGCTGCTGCTTTTTCTGCTATGCTAGCGTCACTTGATTTTACTCGTTGCCAAGCTATGTCCGCAAGCTTTCTGTCTGCTATCGATCTATTTTTTGAATCGGCAAACGTGGAATATGCGATATCGTGTTCTTTACAAGCCTGATCTAACTTATTTATGCCAGGATCGCCTCTTTCCAATCGTTTTTTCAATTTAGTTCCTGGTCCGCAATACCGATAACCTCCCGGTATATGGAATTCGTATGGTAATGCGTCTATTGCTCTATTTACGATGGATCCTACTGGAAGTCGTTTTAAAGCTTTACTTAACAGAGAAACCGCTGTGGACGTGATCCCACCTCCTCTCCTTACAGTGTCACGATATGGACTGATGTACTGGAACGTCATTATTGTCCTTTTATAATCGAAATGTACAACTTATGTGTTACCTCTATGACGAGTTGGACATAAATGAAGTCGTTTATTGTGATCTTATATTAAATATCAATATCACCCCAATCTGATGATCTAAATTTTTGCGTATTAGGGTTAATAAAGTATTTATTAAAAATTTCCCTTTTAATCCAACCACCTCTCGCGGATTCAGCACAAGTATTATGACCCGATTTTCCTTGAAGAATATCCGGTGTAAAATGATTGTGCAAATCAAATAACGCATTACCTAAGACTTTTACAAGAAAATTAACAGTGACGGCATTATCCACATGTTCAGGGTCTTTAAGGTCTGTTATACGTTTATTATTACAAGTATACACTTTACTATCCTTTAATGATGTTGTGATGGTTTGTCCTACAGTTGCAGCATCATTTGGATCTCTTCCATTATGCAAGTTTTTTATTACTTTATTATTACATGTAAAAAATCTAAAAGAATGATCTGGATCTAGATGTACGGTTTGTGATAAAGCAGCTGCATCTCGAGCATTATAACCCAATCTCATATTTGATAACGGTTTACCCATGCAATCCCAAGCATTATTTTTGTATGTTAATAAATTAAATTTTTCATTACCTTGAACAAAGTCATCCCCTTGCTTCGATACTACTTGATCTTGTTTTACAAAAGAGGTTGTTTCTTGTTTTAAGGTTTCCATCATTTGACCCACTGTTGCACCATCTGATGGCACCGAACCATCTTTAACATTTGCTAAACAATTATTAAAACAATCTATAACCCCTACATCACGTATGATACAATGATCTTTAATATATTTTAGATTGACAGCATCGTTTTCAGTTTTTGGATAACCTATATCATTAATAACAAATTTATAAAAAGAAAATCCATCTTTTGTCTTTTCAGGTATCAAGGAATGTAAATAGCGTCTATTTACGCTGTCTTTTGCATCTTTAGGGTCATCTACGTTGGATATACGTTTATTGTTGGCACTATACGTTTTCCCATTGAATTTTAACGTATTTTTTAATTCAGATGACAAATAACCTTTGTTTATTGCATCACCGTTTTGATTTGGTTTACCAACGTTGATAATTCTATGATCTTCTGCGTCATATGTGTTATTTTGTAGTTTTAATGTTGGCGATATCTTTTCCTTTAATATTTTTAAGTTTATTGCATCGTTTTCGTCTGTGGGATCTTTTATGTTTTTTAACCTTTTATTACTTTTTTTTGTGTGTTCCAAAATCTGTTTATATGCTTCCATGTCTTCTTCTTTAACTAACAATTCTAAAGGCTTTTTTTCAAATAATAATTCAAATAATCCTCTTGTGCCCTTATATCTTTGATTACCAACAATAATATTATCATATTCATCAATGTTTACCGGACTATTACCAACCATTAAACCTTCTTCTGTTAATCTTACTCCATAACTATGGTAGTTTTTATTAGGATTTATTCCAGCTAACATTTTTATCATGTATTTCCTTCCTAAAGGTCCTTTGTTATGAATGTTTTCACCCAACAAGCTTATGTTTGACGGACCTTCCCTAGCTTCTTCTTCTTTTTCCTCTTCACTAGCGGTTGATACATCCTCATGTCCTCTTTTAGCTTTTACTTCATATAATTCTCTTATACCACTATAGTCTGGTGATTCTAGCTCTCTTTCGGGTTTTCCACCGGTAAAACCACTATATGTAGAGGATTCCAGGTCTTCATCACTAAAACCTTCATATTTTACATTTTCTCTTTCAAACTTTGTGATAGGTGCAATCGCATCTCCTTCCAGTACAGGTTTAGCGAATTTTTTGTTTAATTGTTTCAAGGGTTCAGTAATAGGTTTAAAAGTAGGTTCAAGGAATTTCTCCCTCTCGCTAATACCTAGTTTTAATGCTCTGTTTTTAGCCCGAATAGAATCACTAAGTGATTTTATTTCTTTTACTAATTTTTCTTGGTTAACCATGTTTGTAGCAAGACGTGTTGTACAACAATGAATATTTTATACCACGTTCAATGTATTAATATAAATTTATCAAATCCTATTCTGTATCGACCATTGTTTAGCGGTTGTTCCTTCATAATTGTTAGGAACCCATACTTTTCAGCCCAAGCCTTTCCACATAACTCTTTAAATCGTTCAAATGTCATATCCGCATTTACATGATCAAAATATATATGTTTTAGGTTGGTTTCGTCCTGTTTAAATACAATTAACATGTTTGCATTGTCTCTAATGAGTTGTTTAGGTATTTTGCTGTAAGTTTGGCCAATATAAATGCTATCTATGTTGTTATGTCGACCCATAGCGAAGTAATTCCTTATTGTGTTTTGGTTTTCCACAAGATACATCGTCAAATATGAACACAGAGAATGGTTTAGCTTCTTGTGGTTGCATGACACTCTCGCTTGCATTAAATTTTAAGTATTTAACTTCAGGCACATTATTCAGTATCTTTTCCAATAATTGATATTTTGGTTGTTGTAGTGATTTTGAAAATACATATAGATTGTTAAAACGTAATCCTTTAGGATTTGTAATTAAATTGAATACTACATTAGTTTTTCCACAGTTGGAAGGTCCGGTAACCAGACAGCGCACGGTGTTTGGTAACAAATTGCCATGTTTCCCACTATTGAATTCTGAATTATCCACTGTGAGTTCATCTATATTATTAATAGTAAAACTCTCCTTTTGTGGTATTATCTCCATCCTTTGTAATGGTTCAACCTAAAATGATTCTCTATCGTTATATCAAATCCTTTTTAGGTATCCAAGAATCTTCCGTCTTATTAAATCCTAACCATCGTACTTTAACCTTATCTTTTTTCCGTTGCAACACCTTTTCAACTAAATATACATCGCCTACTGTTGATTTTAACATTTCATGTCCATAAAACCCTCCTTCAAGCAATTGTCCTTTATTATCTTTTAAAATATATGTCTCAGGTACTGTAGGTTGTACTTTGAATACAGTAAAAACCTCATTGGTCCAATTTGGCAGATATCTTTTACTGAATACACCTTTATATTTACTTATTCGCACTTTATCACCCACATTAAATTTTTTAGGCTTTAGTTTTTCAACTCTTGGTTTAGTATTCATTTTTATACGTTTTAATACAAGGTTTTCATTTTTACTAGCTACTTGGTTTGGTTTCATCCCGATAGTCCTATGAAATTTGTTATTGTAATCGTTTATAAGTTTTGGTAACATATCAATCCATATGTGCGATCCTCTGTTGGAAAACATTTTATACATTGCACTTTTTAAAGTTCTGTTGAATCTTTCGATTATTGAGGCTTTTACCTCTGAATTGGTTGAGTAATGGTTTATATTGTGTTTTTTCATTAAATTTGCAAATTCCTTATTAAAATATTCTTTTCCATCATCTGTTTGTAAATGTTTAATAGTATGTTTGTCTCTTTGTATAGCTATTTCCATTGCTTTTGTAACACTTTTGCCGCTTTTATCTTTTAGCGGTAAAGCATCAGCCATTTTTGAAAAACAGTTAATAACAGTCAATATGTATTTATATCCTTTATTTTGTTTGCTATAAGGAATCATTTCGATTAAATCCGCTTGATATAAATCATTAATTCCTTTTATCACCGTATTTCTTCGTGGAAACTTTCTTCTTGCAGGTTTATGAAGTTCGTTGACAATTTGTTGCTTCAAGTCCTTCATATTGCAGGTTTCAATGTTTGTTGTGTCACATGTATAATCACAATGAATGTTGTTTTAAATATTCACATCATTTATATGGGTCAAGGTCATCCAAACTTGTGTAAAAAAAATGGGTAACACGGCGTTGGACTTGCCGTGTTCCCCATTTTTTTACGGAAGGAGAAAGGAATAAGGTCGAAGTTGTAGAAGGACGAAGAATAGGTTACTAGTTAATAGGGTTTAGGGAGTAATGACCAAAAGGAAGAGTGTGGATTTTGTCGGGCATTATGTGTCTTTTATCATCCCGAGCTGACAGTGCTTTTTTAATTTCGGTGACACTGTAGACTTGATGCTTGAAGCTTCGGATATTGTTGAATGTTGCTGATATTGTAGTATCTTCAAACAAACAAGTCTTGTAGTGGTCAAATGTCACGTGTTTTTTCAAATAAGATGTCTTCACTCCTTTTGCTTTCTTGACTGTCGGTGTGTTGTTCTCGTGGTACATCTTAAATGAATACAATTTCGCCATCAGCGCCACTATTTCTTCTAAAGGCATTCCATTTGCTTCATCTTTGAATTTTCCAATTACTTTTTTATTTCTTTCATTAAAATTTGGATGGTTCTTCGGATAGTCAGAAAAGTCGAAATCTTCTTTGTATGGAAAAGTCCTTAGGTCTTCATACATGTCCAAAGTCTTTATCCAGTAGATAAACGCGTCCGTATCCATGTATGCGACTCCAATGTTTTCCCTTCCGTAGTGTTTAACCATTTTGTTATAATGGAAATCATACATCAGGGTTTTACTTATGTCCAAAATCGACATACCTATGTATAACGGACGGTCCATGACTATTGTTGTTTTCTTCATACTGACAGCGACTAGATTTTCGTTTATAATCATGGATGTTCCGAAATTTGGTTTTTGCACTAATTTTTCCAATTTCCTAGGATCACTCACTAATTTTACATTTTTATGTTTTCTCTTGTTCTCCAAGGTTTTCCCAAAGATGGCGTTATTCATTAATTTATAGAAGTCCTTTTCAAATGCTGTTGTCGCTGCAGCTCTTCTTGTAGTGTTGGAATCAATATATGGTTTCAACCAACAAGACTGGGTGAATTCAATTGCTCTATGAATTCTCACTATACGTAGACCCAATTCAAGAGCCTGTTGAACTACCCAGTAGTGAGCCACATACCGATCTTTATTCTCCAAGGTCATCATCAATTTTGGCCATCTTCCTGTCGGTGAAACTTCAGTCTTGGCTAGGAGAGGCAAGTCGTAGTGATGGTCATGAAGGTGCTCCGGGTATTCAAAATCACAGTCCAAAATATAGCCTTTTGAACCATCCTTTGGAATCTGTGAGATGTCTCCGATGGTGGCCGGGTCGATCCATTTGAAGTCAGCGTAGGGAAGCGGATTTGACATTGCCCAACCATAAAGGTTGTTTGCGTCAAAGTAGCCAAGGTAGACCGATGGTTGTTGCTCGTCGAAGCCGGAGATGTACTTGTTGTTGGCTTTAACATGACGTGTTACAGCTTGTGTCAAACCGCCCCGTACACCAGATTCCATCATGAGCACCATATCAATATCCGTTAGAAGTTCCAGTCGACAGTTGGTTGACTTTAGCATAGCTTGCCATGCTAATCCTGGAGATGTGTACGAGTGTAGAGAGTCCAGTCCATAGGCGGAGAAGCAGGTGTTTCGAAATTCTTCCATCACATCGCACAGCAGAGTTACGTCCAATTTTATATAAAAGTCAGAATATTCCCCTAAGGTTTGAATGTTTAGTTGATTCCAAACATTACAAGCATGATTGTAGTCTTCAACGGAGATTTCACTTTCGTTTAATTTGCTGTTGAAGGCAATCGGTGGTAGACTGGTTTCTTCAAATTTTTCTGCAGAAGTTATGTAATCGTAGGGGAACACTCCTTTACGTAATACTAAGTCCAATTTATCTTCAGGTACAATCTTGCTGGTTTCTTTTAGGTCTTCTCTTCGTAGATTCTCAGACAATCTGCTCAAACTAGATGCCATAAATCTATAAGAGTCTACAAAGCGAAGTTTAATTTTACCTACTGTTTTTGAGAAACTGATGTACTTTTCCAATGTTGTAGCAAGAACATCAATTTTACCATCATCTCTTCCTAACTCTGGAATAATGAAGTGGGAGTCGTAGCCGCTAAGATTGTGTAACACGACAGGGATAAAGTGGGGCAGTTTGTAATTTATATTGCATGAATTACAAGCAGCTCCTCTGTATAAACCTGTCAGGTGATCGTGATCTCTTACTTTTGGATTTTCTTCACTGAAGCTCTTCTCGCATAGATAACATCTTGATGCCAGATTGTATTCTTCTTGTTGATTCTCATTCAAAGGTTCCATAGGTACGACATTACCATACAAGCGTTGTACCTTTTCAGCAATGTCATACAACTGGTCTACGAAATACTTAGCGGCTTCTTCACCACGGTAGAGTATTGGAGTGGATGTTAAACCATAGTCTTGCAATTGGTTTTCAGACAAGGTTGATTTCACTAGTAGACAAAAACTGTTGGGTTGATGCAACTGATATTTTGTTCCTCTAGTCACTTCACCGTCCGGCAGCTCCTGTGGTACTAACGTAGATTCAAAATCTGCGTAGATGACTACTGGAATCCGATATTGGTGAACTGTTTTGTTAAATTGAATAACCGTTCGAGATGGTGGTGGCAGACTAATCTTCACTTCATAACTTTCATTACAAAGTCTTTTGTGTTCTATCAACCACTCTAATCCTCCTTGTCTTATTTCTTTTTATGTGAAACAAAAACATCTTTTACACACTGTTAACCTACGCCTCTGTTTTGATAATTGATTTCGAATCAAGGATGCAAAGTCCTTTATCCACACATAATGTGAAATTTCACCCTTAGTGATCAATAGCAAATCCGTGTGGATTTCTTTGCTCAACTTTTACTACCCGCAAAGGATAAACGTTGTTCGAATCATCCAGACCAAAAACATTCACTGAAACGCCAGGATTTTTCTTTTCAAATTTATCTATGTCTTTCGATGTAACTGGGTAGGTGAGGCCTTGAAAGTTGTACCGGTGTTCATTTTCGTAATATTCTCTACCAACTCTTTCAGGATGATCTTTAACATACTTGGTTAACATTGCATACTTGAAACATTCATTACCTTCATTTTGCACATTTCTACACGAGTTAGTGTTTTGGATTTTCTTTGGTAAAGGGATAAAACTACTACCCCTTAAACCATATCCATGCTTGTGAACCCTTACATCCATACCTTCAATTGATGACAAAGTCCATCCAGATCCTCTTTCTTCATGTTCTTGAAGTTTTGTTATAAGTTCTTCCAAGCATTCTTCAATAATATCATCGATGTTGGAGGTGAAGGTAAGGGTTCGATTTTTGGTAATGAACGCTCTCAATGCTGTTTCACCATCAGTATTGTTAAACATAGCCTCTAACACCATTCCAAATTTAATAAAATTTAATCTTTGTAGTTCTTCCCTCAAAGTTCGACCAACAAGTTCCTTAGCCTGGGTTATAAATGTTTCCAGTTCCAATTGAACATTATTAATTTTGAAATGTGTTACAACTCGTCCTGGCAAGGCCGTGGTGCGCAGTTGTTTCACATCTTCCAGTTCTTCTTCTTCAGTGACCTCTTCTTCAGTGTCCTCTTCTTCAGTGTCTTCTTCTTCAAAAGGTCTTCTAGCAGTAGATGGTCCAGCACCAGCAAATTGGATCACACTAGGTCTTCTTCTTTGCATTTGCTGTAGATAGCTGTCCCAGTAGTCCGTCTGCTTCTGGTGCTCTTCCAAAAACCGGTCAATTGAGTCTAAGTCTATTTCATCCATGGTAATATCTTCTTTTCTATCTTCGTCTTCATGTAATTCTCTGTGTAGGGTGAAAAGATCTTCGTCTTGAAAGATTTCCCCGCAAATGTCGCAAAGAGCCATTTCAAACAGTTTGGCTTTGAATGTACACTCTGTGAATGTCCACGCAATAATGAGCAGCGCACTCAACCGGGTCCCTTTATATCTGAGGCAGATAGGTGGGGAAAGTGACGTCATATAGAAACAGGTTATCAATAATGTGCTAAATTTAGCCTTTAAACAACCATTTGTAATACATTTATCAGCAGGCTTGATAAAATCAATGGTATTTTGGTCTAGATTCAATAATTTGTACGAGTTTTTTCAAGACGTTTGTTTCAACAAGTTTATATAGGTCAAGGTCGCTTGGAATAATTATTTTGAGCGGGGGATAGAGCACTAAGCAGCATCATTTACTACAAAGTGCTCTATCCCCCGCTCACATTCTTTTTTTAACTTTTTGTTTAAACTTTTTACAAAGGTGAAACATCACCATCAGAGTCGGTATCATTCTCATCACGAAATAGGTAGCGATGACAATACATAATTCTTCTGGCTACTAACATCCTATCCATTGGACGATGAGGAGTGTCTTGTTCTTCTTCAATTTCCGACTCAGATGATGACTCTAATGTTTCGTAGGCGTGCAAGTCCTTTAGATACTTTAGATACTTTATTTTGAAACACCGACGCCCTCTGTGGTGCGTATTTTAAGGTGAGTATGACTGAAGGGGTGAGTGTGATGATTGTGATGGATCAGATGAGGTGTAGCTTTGTTACTGACAAATATCAGCTGTTTGATTTGTCAGGATCATTAATTAATAGCCCAATGACCAAAGGCAGCTGGGTCCAGTATCGAACCATCAAAAAGCACTAACTTTTCTCAGGATCGAACCGGCTACCTTCAGATTCAAAGGCGAGCTCTTTAACCACTGAGCTACCCAGCCTTCATTGTCCACTGAACCAGCTTCGTCAGAGTCCGTTTCAATATCCATTATTTCTTCCTCCTCCTCTTCCTGGTCAACCGCGGGTAGTTGGTCCTCTGCTTCTATAACTTCTACAGGTATTACCTCCAGAATTGAAAGGATTCTTTCGCGATGGAACACGGTGTTGTCAAGCGGAGCCATAGTATGAAAGTGGTGTATCTATCCAATTGGTTTGCCTTTTTTATACCCCCACCAACTATACATTTTATGTGGGTCAAGGTCACGTAAAGATACCCTTTGAGCGGGGGATAGACCACTAAGCAGCATGCTAGTCCATTGCCGCAAAGTGATCTATCCCCCGCTCTGTTTTACAAAACCTCAATCAAGTCCAAGTTCGAGTCCTGTTTAACACATTTTATTCTAATTCCAAATCCAATTTAAAAATTTCAATTTCACAAGGCTTACAACTCTGATGTATCAAACACTCCAGGTCCCTAAACATATCGTCCAGTTCGTCCAAATTATGATGTCCTACTTTTAACACATGGAGGTGGTTCATGCTTTGCATTGTAGCATGACCATCAACAAATAAGTTTCTTTTCCACGCTAACATAAATTCGCAGTTTTCTTGAAAGATCCTTCTCACCAAACACTCATACACAGCCGTCAACATGTCTCTACAATCTTCATAATGCACCATCACAGAATACCTGTCCAAGTTAGCACCAAGCAGCGATCCACTCATTTTTTCTAGCGTTCCACTGGAAAGTCCAAAGCAGAATGAAGTCGAGATGTACAGACCCCCTCTTTTATACCAGTTAACCGGTTGTCCTTGCTTTAAAGTGGGTCAAGGTCATCCAATGCTACCCTTTGAGCGGGGGATAGACCACTAAGCAGCATGTTAGTCCATTGCCGCAAAGTAGTCTATCCCCCGCTCTGTATTCCACACACACACACACACACACACACACACACACACACACACACACACACACACATGTCTCTGTTCAAGTCCTCTATTACATACCCAATATATATTCAGTTCCTTCATCATCACTATCACTCATCACTGCTTCCACAAACTCCATCGGGTTAAAGTTAAATTGTTTCAATTGTTCTTTTAAGTTTTCAATTTGTTGGTCCTTTACTTCTAAAACACTGTGAAGGTGTGATATGTAGTCCGCTGCCTCGTTGATGCTTGCCACTCTGGGATCGCCTAACTTCAAGCTGGGAACTACACCCTGCAGCCTGAAGTACGCCATACGCCTTTCTTGCTCCTGCCGTTGACCAGGACTGAGCAAGCCTTGCCCGTCTTGGCTCACCTCCAGCAAGGTCCGTAGCATCGAAGCTTTGCAGGCGTTTGCCCGAGCAACAGTTATGCTATGGAATGGTCGAGCAGGTCCACGAGTAGCAGGCAGGACGTTGGTAGCACGCCTTCTTGAAGAAGAGGAAGCCCGAGAAGTTTTGCAGTTGGAAGCCATGTTAAAGTGCGGTATTCGGCTAAGCGGTACAAAGCAGAATAACCAAACTGCACATCAATACCCGTATATATACACTTATCAGTGGTAGGGGTACTGGCTAGCCTTGGTAAAGTGGGTCAAGGCCATCCAAAAACATTACCAGAACGGGGGATAGATCACTAAGTGGCATGTTAGTCCATTGCCACAGAGTGATCTATCCCCCGCTCTTTATTCCGCATTCACACACACATTCATACAAACACACAAGTCCCAGTCCAAGTCCATACCCACACACCTATCCACTCTCATCCTCACTATCATCACTGTCCAACAGGCTTTCACACTTCCTAATTAGTTTCTCCCATTTACTTCGGATATGAAGTAACTCACTGCGAGTATTTTCTAGCATTCTGTCCCTTTGCTCTATAACTTCACTGTACCAGTCGATGATGCTTGGTGATGTCTGGGTTGATGCATCTGATGTGGTTGGTTGAGAGGCTCCGCTGCTGCGTAACTCCTTCCTGACAGGGCCAAAGCCGGAGAACCGGACACGACTCCTTGATGAAGGCCCCGATCGGATTGGCCCAACACCTGAGGTGGAGTTAGAAGCAGAAGCTGAAGACATGGTGTGAAGCGTTCGGCTTAACAGTTGCAAGCTGAATGAGCGGACAGTGCATTACCACTCCTATATATACCTATTTGTAGTGGTGGGGGGCGGGTTGGGGGGGGGCCTAAGGACTTCTACTAAATTTCCCTTAGTCTTCGCGGTCATCGGTTTTACATACCTTTAGCACACCCATCATTTTGGTTTCTTCAATAACTACACACCTCAAAAACCCAAGCAAACAGCTCATCTATGTTGTTATAATTAATTTTTGTCCAGTGTTCATACTTATAAGTTTGGTTGTTTATAATACATAGATAAAATGTAGACCCATCTTGTCTTATACAATACTCAACTTCCATTCTATGCTGGTTTAGCACTTCCCAAGCATTGTGTTGATCTATCAAGAAGTCGCCACCTTTGTAATTGTACCGTGACATGTTTACCACGGAGTACAGAAACAGACTGAAGCAAATGAACGGCTCATACAAGCTTAGTAAGAGCGTTAGAGTGGGGGGTATCACGTGATACACGACATTAGTTGTAAGTTTAGCACTTTACTTTAAACAGTGATTTATATGGGTCAAGGTCATTCAAACTTTGAAAAATTTTTACCTCCAAACACTTGTAGCAAGCTACAAGTGTTTGGAGGTAAGTTTTTATTTGTTAAAGATTTTTGTAACTTAGTCTTCACCCTCAAGGACACGGTTTGAGATTGTCCCAGTGACTTTACATCACCGCCAGGTTAAAGTATTATACAAGTCAAGTGTTTTTTTTTTATTACTTGACTTTTCTAATACCCCTCTCCCTTACTTTAAGAGGGTTAAGACTAAATTTGGAAAAATAATTTGGAAAAAGACTTTTAAATATTGTCCAACACAACCTAACAATTTTGATTTTTTTTTTAGTGGGCCCATGTCCTAGTCCATTTCTCACACGGTTTGGCATCCTTCCCTTCGTATTAGATAGGCTTTAGGGATGAAAAATTCTCTTTGTACCATCCGAGGTGGTACTTGCATTGTACAAAGGTGGCCTTCACCTTTTACAACGATTTCTACTTTCTTATTACCTGCTCCATAGGTCTGACCAATAAAATAATATTTTTCATCAACCTTTAGCCTTCTAATATTCCGCGGTTGCGGGCCGTGGGGATGTCTGAACTTGAACGTTTTAGACTTAATATAAAGAGTATAGGGTTTGAATTGCTGAAATCTGACTGTACTTTTGAGGTGTCGTTGGCAGCGATCTCCTTCTGCACAGGCAAGTTTCTGGCAACACAAAACCCCAAACTTACTTGACATCCAAGCGTAATCGCATTTCTTACCCTTGCCAGCAGGGGCTTTAACGCGCTTACGTTTCTGTGTTGGACTCTTTAGTGGAGTGTCTTGGAGCTTCTCCGAATTAGGCTGGCTAGAAGGAATGGGGGTGGAAGGGGGTAGAAGGGGCAAAGATTGGTCAAGAGGAATGGAGCAAACAATTTTGGGTGGGGTAGGGGAACGTGTTAGGTCTATGGTGGGAAGTTCAGGGGAAAAGATGGATTTACGGGGTGGTTCGGTTGGTGTGGACGGCATGGGGGATATGGGTAAGGGACATTGGGATTTGGTATAGGATAAAATTTTCCGGGTTCTGCTGTAGGGAGTGATCCTCGACCTGGACGTCTCTTCAAAAACCGCAGACTCCGATCCTGAGTCCGATAGCAGCGAGAGTGCTGGAGAGGCTACCGGGACTTGACCTGACGACTTGACGATGAGTTCTCCTGACGATGGCGGTGCACCAGCCTCTTCCACTGTCGGCGGCAATGGGGACAGGCTGGGCATTGAGGCGGGCTGTGGTGGCGGCGGCGGCGGCGGCGGCATCGTCAGGCAGCTCAGGATGTTTGCTGTCATCAGGTATTCCAGGATCGAAGTGGAGGATGATGAGGGTTGAGACGTGTCGGTCGAGGTTGAAGCTGATGGGTAGTTCTTCAGCTTAAGACCCATTTTACCCATTGTAATGAATGAAAAGAATAGATGTGAAGAAAGAAGTAAAGTTCTAAAAAAATCTCAAAAGCAAGAGAGAACCTGTCCGTATGGGAGCTTGGACCGGAATGAGAAGTGCGTGCAGCCCGGCCGCCTTATATCCCCACCGGGGCTGCCACGCCCAGGATATCAGGGATGGGGGAGGGGGGGGTTCGCACTTTTTGTCGGGGGGGTTCGCACTTTTTGTCGGGGGGGGCACTTTTTGTCGGGGGGGGGGCTCGCACTTTTCGTCGGGGGGGGGGCCTCGCACTTTTTGTCGGGGGGGGGGGGGTTCTTTAAAAAAAATTGAGCCCCATGGCATTCTTATGTTGCCATCGCTGTAGTCTCCTAAAAGACACAACTCCAAACTTGTGTTAGTAATACCTACCCATTAATGTTTACAAAGTACTTTAATATATTTACTGTCTTAAAAACACATGACCGTTACAAAATTTTTAAGTTTTATATATATTTAGGTCAAGGTCACGGAAAAAACTTTAAAAAATTAAGCCCCACACCCCCAATGGGGGTGTGGGGCACTTGGGTTGTCATCGCTGTAGCCTCCGAAGAGACCCAACTATGACAACAAGGCAACATCCAATGTCGTGTACCCTTAACCACGCGAGACTTGTAAACATTTACTGCATTGTCTTTTCAATAGCTAACAAAGATTCGTTTACATAATTTTGAGTTTCCATGAGGAAACAAACTGAGGACACCCTAATGGCTTACGTCCTCGGTCCGAGTGCAGAGGCCGCCACAACCTTTTGCATGCCAGCGTACAAACGGACATACTCCCACAACCCCAGCCGCAACCTGTTGCATGCCTGAGAGGAGCCTAACAATACTTCAAACTGACTTTACACGGGGGCCTACTCCCGTAACCCTATCTTTAATATTTTTAATTTAGCAATGCAGTAAATTTTTACAAGTCCTTTGTGGGTCAAGGCCACACGGACATTAAAAAATTTCGGCCCCCGTACACCCATGGCGAACCACGAATGTTCGGGGGCCTTGGGGACTAAAAAACACAAATAGCTAACAAAGTTTCATTTACGTAATTTTGAGTTTCCAGAAGGGAAACTAACTGAGGACACCCTAGTGGCTTACGTCCTCGGTCCGAGTGCAGAGGCCGCCACAACCTTTTGCTTGCCAGCGTACAAACGGACATGCTCCCACAACCCCAGCCGCAACCTGTTGCATGCCTGAGAGGAGCCTAACAATTATGAAAAGTGGCTTTACACGGGGGCCTACTCCCGTTCCCTATCGTTACAATTTACTTTGAGCATTGAAAAAGCTCAAGGGGGATTGCTAAAACAAGCGTATACACTTTAGAAAAATATAACACACTTACAACACACAATTGAGCTCAACGTAGTCAATGCTGGAACAAGCACATACACATTAAACATATATGACAAACAAGACACAAAGGATAAAAGACACACAGGAGACATAGTGTACAAGTAAAACACTCTCATATAAAACAATTCGCAATACCCAAACGCAAGCGCAATATCTTACAACTAATACAAGTCTTAAAGTTAGAGTAGACTTCGCTAAACACTGAAGGCGCCATTCAGTGTTTAGTGAGGCCTATGGCGGTCCGTCCCGATCGTTTACGTTCAACGCGCGGGAGCGGACTGCGAGCCGGCTCTGGCCGGGCCGCCTTATATCCCCACCGGGGCTGCCACGCCCAGGATATCAGGGGTGGGAGAGGGGGTGGGGGTGGGGGAGGGGGTGGGGGTGGGGGAGGGGGTTGGGGTGTGGGCAGGGGTGGGGGGGGCTTGCACTTTTTGTCGGGGGGGGGGGCTCGCACTTTTTGTCGGGGGGGGGTCGGTAGGTTAAGTGGGTCAAGGTCACCCACAACACTTCTACTTTAAGTGTTGGCTATACCCCCACCACAACTGGAAACTGGGTACCTAGGCTGCACAACACCGCTCCGCCAGTATGTCTCCGGCTTCCATCCGGTGCGTCTCGCTGTTCTCTACCTCTCTATATGTCAGTCATTTTACAAGTTTTGGATCTAGGTCACTACACTTTACCTCTGGGACGATATCGACTTGTAGTATTTCAGTGTTTTGACTCAAGGTCATCACACTTTAACTCTAGCACGTCGGTTATCGTACCAGAGGTGCTCGATAACCTAACTTGTAATGTTTAGGGTGGCGTTTGCACGCCACTTGGTATCGCCATGAGTGTCCAGTTAAAGTTTTAAGTTAGATTAATTTTACAGTGATCTTTTCCATTTCCAATTCGTTTTGCCAAAGAATAAGGTGTCGCTTTATAAAGCGGTATTTCTCTAAAGTTATTGGGGATTGCAGGGATACAATTACTTTATTTAGGAGACTGTTCATCTTGGAGTTTAACACAACTTCCACTTTAACTTTGCTTCCTCGGCTCTCACAGCCTAAGCTGTATAGAAATGTTTCTTCTAGTGCCAACTCGGGCCAAGAGAACAGTGTGTTGACTGTAGGACAGCTCATGGTGAAGTGATGCGATACTCCAGCGTACAACCTCACCTTCCCCCACCACTGTGACCTTCCCCCACTCCTGCTGTTTCCCCCACCTCTTTTCCCTTGACTCATGCGCTACAAGCAGTCTCTCAGTATTGTGCGGACTTTTGTGAGGGGAAGCCATGTCGCGGGACGTTTTATGTAAGAAACTTAGCCGTGTTAAGACTTTATTAGTTGCTCAATGTCCACCACTCAAAGTCAAAAGGGTTTCGACTTTAGCTAAGTGGCGCAAACTGTTGCGTGGACACCCTAAGTTTTATACCAAACAGACTAATATAAGTTTTACTGATGAAGATTTGTTTAGAATATTGGATGAAATGACTTTTCCTTGCAAAATTCAGTTAGTTACTCCCATTCCTGACAGTTTAGAGTCTTAGTCTCTCAAGCCAATATACCTAGAGTACACAGAGCCTGACAGTCAGTCACTCGGTGGCTGTCGTGGGGTGCGCATCGGTGTCGGCGCTCCTTTGTTAAGTTTTCAAGGTCACAGTAATATGAAATTGCGGGCGTTGTACTGGTTCAAGGTCACCTGAGGGATTACCGATCGGCCATATAGGCAGGGTTATGTCAGAAACTCGAGTTTAACTTGGCACTTTTGCCGTTTCTCGTCGAATAATCGCTCCAAGTGGTCAAGGTCACGGGGACTCTGACTGAAACTCGGAGCGTAGTGCGAGAAACGGCAAAAGTGCCAAAAAATTTTGAGTTTCGGCATGACCTTGACCTCAGTGGCATCGGTGACGTCATTTTGATGACGTAAGGGGTGATGACGTCATCAGCACGTCATTTCTGTGACGTCATGGGTGTGACGTCATCGAAATGACGTCATTGGTGATGACGTCATCGATTGCGTCATCGATGACGTCATCGGTGAGGTCATTGACCTCGATGACGTCATCCCTCAGGTGACCTTGAACTGGGCCAGCGGCCGCAATTTTACACTACTCATGTTTGAATGTATCAGAATAGTAGGCCTATATTTCACACGTAAGATCACAAGAGAAGTTTTGCGTTCTAGGTTTAGTTACAATTTAAAATTAATATTTTTTGGTGGTATTAATTTAAAGTAAAATTAATACCACCAATATTTTTTTTAATATTTGTTTTATATTTGTGAGGCCTTTTGATATCAAGTATATCATACTCAGACATTTCATAAACTGAAAGTTCATAAAATTTTATAAACTGAAAGTTTGTGAAATGTCTGAGAATGATATCATTGATATCGAAAGGAATCAAAAATATAAAAAAAATATTAAAAATAATTATAAAAAAATATTTGGGGTATTAATTTTAAACTGTATTGAATCCAATATTACAGCTTTTACATTATTTAGGTCTAGGTTTAGTTTCCAAAATGGTCGAATTTCCAAAAGTACCTTAGATAATTAATTGTTAGGCAAAACGTTTACGAACAATAGGAAACAATATTTTTATTTGCTCAAAGCAAGCTAAACATAACCTTAACCAACCTATCGTGATGCTTGGTACAATTATATTTATAGGTAATTTAATACCGATATTTTAATAACTATTGATGCTATTTTTTAGCTAGTTAAGATACAGTACGTTACCAAGAGAGTAGAATTTTGAGCAGTACAAAATAATACAAGTAAACTTAAATAATAATTCCTCGGTGGTTTTAAATTATCTTGATAAAGATCAAATCAGTCCTCTCTCTCGCATCACCTCTGCAGTCTTCTTTTGGACTGCAGCTCTTTATACGCAGCGTCATTTCATTTCAAAACTCTTTTACAATACAACTATTACTTTCCAGTCTTTAATAACTGATCAACTTTTTATAGTTTGAATGCATTTATTTTCAGTTTGTTTTGAACAATAGTTTTTGAACAATCATAATATTGAAATAACATTAAACATAGTGGTTAAAATCATTACAACACGAAAATTACTACTTGTATACTG
Source organism: Neoaliturus tenellus (assembly GCA_030545055.2). Classification (NCBI taxonomy): domain Eukaryota; kingdom Metazoa; phylum Arthropoda; class Insecta; order Hemiptera; family Cicadellidae; genus Neoaliturus; species Neoaliturus tenellus. The sequence continues at coordinate 67,698 of JAQYXR010000274.1, read as the reverse complement.
TATTTATATGTACGGAGGCTATAAGTTATTCAAGCATAAAGAGTTTAATTTGTATTTTTTAATTGTTATTAGCCCAGTTAGTTTGTGAATGTAAAAATTTTATACTATGCTTAAGTAATTAAGGGTCTGCAGTACCTCCTCCGTCTTGATTTTTATTCCCATAAGAACAATATTAATTATAGGTGTCTTTGAAACACTTATCTCGATAATGTAGCATCGGATTCGCATGAAACTTGAATATGTTCACCATAATGGTATTGCGGTTCATATAACGTGGATATCTTTTTTAATAAAGCTCCTAAAAATGGTTTAACATGGTTTGAAAATTGTGTTAATATACATTGTTCTGTTATTTGTTATTCGAGTGGATAATTTTGTTTACATTAATTTTCTATCTAATTTTCTATCACGCCAAATGAAGGACACTTTAGTAACATTTAAAATGACATCAAGTTTGTAATTTTCAGACGAAAAACAAACTCACAGTAATGTTTTTAATTTAACATTGTTCTTATGGGACAAAATACCGAAATGGCGTAGGTACTGAAGAATTGAAGACTCTTAATTAATTCTTATCTTAAACTTCAAACCTATATTTGATAATTTTACCAAGGGCATAAATTATTCGATGGAATATAAATATACTTTCAAAATGGTACAATAATTCGTAACAAAAATACTGGATATTAATCTATAATAATCAAAAAGATGGAACTGTATTTGAATGTGTGTAAGTATTTTAATGTTCAAATTTTAATTTAAACGATAATATTATCAAAATGCGAATATTTGTATGTTCACAATTTTTATTCAAAGACCTTTAAAACATTACATCGTTGAACCCCAAGGTCCCATGACTTTCTCCCCCCCCCCCCTTTGACTTTCTCCCCCCCCCCCCCCCCCTCACCCCCCACCATCAACTCCCACTCATCTCTTGGCCGCAACGGTGCGCGCCAACCGCCTACATTGTTTTCTTGATTAATTTCACCCTATTCTTATCTTGCAGCTGGAACTAATTTTATTACTTCCGGAAACAAAGTTGTCTTATAAATTGCATTTTACTTATGTTTTTCTTTCATGAAAAATGTTCTCTCACTGTTATTTTACCTAAAAATACCGAAGTGTTTTGTGAGTTGGAGTTGAGCTTACTAATGAAATGTTTTTATTTCTGTACTATCCAAATTCCGCATTTTTAACGTTTTAGAGTATTTTTTACAAAATGTACAAAAATTGCATAATTTTTTATTGACTAAAATAACCCTCCTCCTACAAATAAATGTTGCCATGGCGCTTATGACGCTTTTTACTCTTTTGAACACGAAACTCTCCGCTGTTCTGTTATTTCAATAATTTGCCTAAAGGTGCCGTTGTTGTCTTTGGAACAGTATTAAGGGAATTTATTTTAGTCGCGGATTAGAACGCAGATGGAGATAAATACAGAGCCACTAGGACAAACCGAGGCCGATTCCTTGATGTTATTTATACAGTGGGTGAATTATTAGTTATAGTCAATCTTTTCCTTATTTGCCTTCCTCTCCGGCTGCCAAACGGGAAATCATGTAATGTTTACTGTTCAATAAATTTACACTGAACAAGGTTAAAGTCCAAAAATAATTTTAAAGAGTTTGTCATACATCCTACATTTGAATTGAATTAGAGGTCTATCACAGGAAATACGAAAAATGCGAAAAAGGTTTAATCAGCAAAAGATCTTTAGGTATTAGTTATCCTATTATTGAAAATACAGAATTTCTTTTGGTTTCATTTCGAGCGATTTATTTAAGGCTTGCGTTCTCCTAACTATTACGTTGTTTGAAGCGTAAAAAAAAAATATTCAACACTCATTTCAAATTAAACTTTTTTTGTGGTATCACTTACTGAAACTGGGTATTTATATCTATAAAAGAGGAAGTATGTATGTAAACATGTTGCCTATAGACTCCGAAACCGCTCAACAAATTGTAATGAAACTTTCAGACATTATTAAGCATTATTTAAGGATGGTTTGTGTGAAGTTTGGTGCAAATCTGTCCAAAGGGCTCTGACCCAGAGGGCATACAATGGTGCAGTGTCAGGTTTTAGAAATTTAGTGTTTACAAAATTAACTGCAGTAATAAAAAATATATTGAAAGTTTCACTTAAGCGAATGCTTATAACCATAGTAGTAACCAGCTGTGAGGTATGTTTATGTTTATGTTGTCTTTAGGGCTCCGCCCCACAGAAGCTCACAATTACTGTAATAGCATACACGAGTTGAAATTTGACATGGACAATTCTCTTTCTTCATATGTAGGTACTCTCACTAAGAAAGATTTTGCAAATATAGTTTTTGGAGCTCTTTGGACTCCGCCCCACTGGACTTGGAAATTACTTAAGGGAAACCAGGGTTGAAATTTCATGGATGATTGCTCATAGGTGCTCTTTGCTCATAGGTGCTCACTACGAAATGGTTTTGTAAATATAGTTTTTTTAAGCACTTTAGGGCTCCGCCCCACTATACTACAAACTTACTTTAGGACGTCCGGGGTTAAAATTTTCATGCACGATTCTCTTTGCTCATAAGTGCTCACTATGAAATGGTTTTACAGCAAATATAGTTTTTAAGCTTTTTAATATAGTTTTTAGGGCCGCTGAGGTTGAAATTTTATCGATCATTATTTTTGTTCATAGGTATTCACTAAGGAACGGGTTTGCAAAAAGTTTTTTAAGCTCTTTAGGGCTACAGATAAAAAGTAATTGATAACAAATAATGATGAGTATTGAATTGATCTTCATGATAAATTTATAAACAAGATAGGATTTAAAAATAGAATGATTCCCATTGTGAATGTTGTTTTATTCATTGCACGAGATGACACAGAGAGTTTGTTGACCCTACTTTGTGGCGCCCGCACCCCCAGGGACGGTCAGTTATTTCTGGCAAAGGAAAATGTTATTTCTGCTTCACAAATATAAAATATGGCTTTAGCTTTTCAGAATGTTTGTTTTACTTACACCCTTTCATTTCTAATCGGCATACGGCATACTGGTCTTATAGTGCGTCGATGTTTCAAGAAATGTAAATGTAAAAATCTACATGATCCATCTAAATTGAATTACAATTCCACGAACTACTTAGTTGTTTTATGAACTTACTTTACTTTTATTTATCAGTTATTTTTATATAGTATCATTCAGTAATCCAGTTACTAGCTACAGTAATATAAAAAACAACATGTGTATACTGGAGCACGTGATTCAGGAGCACGTTGTTCGTGCTAAAAAAAAGCACTGACCAATGATTTTCAGCTATTCGTTTCACTATTTTCAGCTATTTACAGCAACTCTTTTGTTTTGATTTCAAACTCTAAAACACCAATGCAATTTTTTTTAGAATTTCAATTCAAGATTATAACGAAATAAGATTTTTCTTAGCATGGAGACCTGTATACAAATTATTTTTACCCCACAACAAAGTTATTTGCAAAGTTTCAACAAACCCGTTCTGACCGTTTTCGAGATCTGTGTCCAAACACACATACAAATATATTTTACTCGTATTAGAGTATATATACATAGGATTATCACGCTATTATTATAATAAACATATTAATCGGAAAATTCGATTGGCAGTTTGTTACGACTGTTGAACGCCATAGAATTAAAGTTTTTGTAAGTTGTATAAATCACTTAGAATCGGTCAGCAGATTGTATTTCATTACAAACAAATGCTTAGCACGGTTCTTAACAGGGGCGCGACAAATCTGAGTTTTAATGAGGAGTCAAATTAATGAGCATTGTTGGCCGGTCGCGGGGGCGTGGTATTTTCGTCCCAGTCACACTGAAGCGATGCCAGCGCTGGTGTCGTCCATCATTCTGTTTTTTATTGTTGCTGTTTTGACTTTTTATATCAATAATGAAAAATGATTACTCCTTTTCAGCAGTTAGCGCTATGGATAGTTTTTACAACAATAATACAGTGTTACACTAAAGGTTTTATAATATCAAAACTAGTTACAATATAATTTAATACGTTTACTTCAATCCGTTACAATTACGTTCAAAACTGTGCCGACGACCAAAGTTAGAATTTACTATTACATTACTTCTTGATAAATGGTATCAGATAACTGACACATACTTTCACCAAAGAATATAAAAAGGAGTTAAAAGTTTCAAACATTAATATCTTGATGACTCAGTTGAATAGATACCGTCTGAGCAGCACGAGTTTGACTCTACGCGCGTCTGTGACTTTTAAAAACGTACTGCGTTTACCGCAAAACGAAAAATTGAGTTTTTCCCGCAACCACTTGAAATAGAGCAATAATTTAAAGTACTGGATTGCTTGGTTTTTTTTAGCTTGATTTAATAGTTAAAGTAAAATCTATTTAAAGGTAACAGCTATTTTGAAATAAAAAATTTATTTTTACACACTTTTTGTACTATAACTTTTGAACGCGCATTTTCTAGGAGATGTGGGTGGTGTCATTTTGTTCAGCATTTTAAAAGCCACAACATTTTTATAAAAATCGTTAGAGCAGTTTTTGAGAAATTTTTATTTTTCACATTTTTTAGAGTTTAGAGGATAACTACCCTTAGAAATAAAATATTGAAAAAAATGAAAAAAAAAACGCCTGATATTATCATGGATTAGGACTTATATAAATAATTTTCATTAAAATCGGACCATTGGGGAATTCGGTAGCACTGTTATATCCAGACACTCCCACAGACAGACATCACTCCGAAAACCACTTTTTTGGACTTTAGGGAGCAACAAAACGGAAAAATTTACCAACAACTCAAATTCTAAAATTTTGACGAAACCAATACTTGTTCCATATGGTACTATGGTAGGGGAAATGCTTGTGCTTTGGGTCGGTTTCGTTCTCTTATTCGTAACTCAAAAATTAGTCATGTGTTAGGCTTGTTTTCAAGTTTATTGAATAAGGACCTTGCACAATTAATTAAAGGATTTTATCTTAATATTTACTATTTTTATAAGTAATTTATAAAAATATTTTTGATCGTTGTACCTCGGGCCACCTTAATTGTACCTTGGGCCATCTTGGACCACACCGTAATTAATTTGTCTCAGGAGGGTGAAAAAATCAAATAAGAAAGTTTATTTAAGATTCAATACAAATACATTTAGACATCTAAAATAACAAAAACCTTGTAAGAAATTGTGTATTGTACCTTGCCCGGCCCAAGGTACAAGAACTGTGTTTGTATTGTGACCCATGGTACAATGAGGGTATAAATATTTTTTAGGTTAAGTTATCTCAACAAATAGTTTGTCTAGAAACTTAATCATAGTGTCATGTTTAGTCTAAAAGGACCCTCCCTATGAATCAAGTAATTAAGTATTCATAATAAATTTGCTTTAAAAACAATGAAGCCGAAATTAAGTCCAAAAGTAGTTACTTTTGCCCTAGAAAAACATACTTTCACTCATATCTAGACAATAACTAGGGTTAGACCTTGGGGTGTCAGCTGAGAATTGTTCAAACAGGTATGATACTACACTGTTACCTTAAAAATCGAAATTCCATGCTTGACGAGGGAAATACCAGGGGTGGGGGGGTGGCCCAAGGTACCGGCATTTCCCCTATTGGTGGAGAAAGTAAAAGTACTTCCGGATTGTTAGAGAGGAGTGAAAAAATAGTCTATGTTTACAGTATAGTTAAGTTAGTGGGTAATATCCAACTAAGTATCCCTACAGTTAAAACACAAAAGGGAGTGTGTGCCAGTCAAGTAAATGACTTTTATGTTTCTTAACATTATAAAAAAGGATTCTAAAGAAGTTTATTTTTATTAATAAAACTAAGTTTTCTATCAAATTAATGTTTTCTTATTGTCCTTTTCTGCACCTCTCTGAAAGCCTATAATTTGTGATGTGTGAGAAAAATTGACTCGTCTTAGATTAAATTGAAGTTAGGGCACAATTGATTAGAAATGCTTTGTGATTGTGGCCTTCAATGTCGTTTTTGGAACAGGGGATGTTATATTTATTATACTATTGTTCATGCCTATTATTTGATTGTTTATTATTTTGTAATTTTCTGTGTTAGACCATAGTTCTTTTACTGCATGCTTTTATAAGTTACAACTATTAAAAAAAAACCTCCTCAGAAAGTTTTCAAGAGTTAATACTTCATGCTCCTACTCGCCTAGTATTTAGTTACTCGTATAAAATCGGGCTTTTTATTTAATTATAGAGGATGTCTTTCCGTTCGGTGTAGTTAAAATGCTGTATATTAATTTGACTATTGTTTACGGATTTTATATAACTGATTTTTGCAAACCATAAACACATTGCTAATTTTCTAGTTTAGTTCCTTACAAAACCGGCTGAAACCCTAGTGCTCTTAACCTCACAGGGAAATGTCATCTAAATCTGCAGTGTGGTATGTAAACCATCTTCACTCCCACTGTTACTATCAGCACTCGTTTCCTCAGAATTCCACCCACATGTGCTGATGGCACGTGTAAAGCCTCTAACCCACACATACTCCCACACTGCCGCTTTAGTCCAACAAGGTTAACTAAATATGGAGTGCTCAACACATAAACTAAAGTATCTCCTCTTGATTGGCGCCGTTATGTCCACGATTCCCTCCTTTCCTTGGTAACCAGTCCTTTGTTTACACTTTCCCGCCTGTTATTTGCCATATTACCCACACCTATCAGACGTTTTTATGGTAACCAATCATAATAGCCTGTTCACAGACCATCAAATCAAAGTGTTTCTAAAAACAAACAACAAATAAACAGATGTTTCAAAAGTATAATCTGTGATTTTTAAGCTGGTTGTGACCAATCAGTATAGCTAAAACTGCTGAAAAAGGAAACTCATGTAAAGTGTAGGATGGTTACCAAGGAAACGGCGAGAATTGTGGGTAAAATAGCGCCAATCAACATGGGACAAAAAATGAACATGTGTGGGGCACTCTATACAGTTCCTTGCTTCAGTCCCAGTCAAACGGTCGGCCCGCTGTCTTGGTACGGTAACTACAATGTACACGTTGTTGTCCATCATTAAACATTTTAACCCCTAATATACTGAGCATAAGAATTAACTTATGATTTCTATATTCTATGAACAAAACGTATTATAGATTCAAGGAAACCAAAACATACTTATCGAGTATTTTAATTCTTATAATGTTTCTAACGTATATTGTGTCCCCAGGTTTCTTAGTCCCCAAGGTGATCGCGATTCCTCCACCAGAAGCGTAATAGTAGTCTTACACAAAAAATTTCAAAATTCCATTTGAATGACTGAAACATATTTTCAAGATAATCATCGTATCCGTTATATAACATATCAAGGAATCGTTCGGGAAGTTTCTAATTCCCCAAAGTCATAGTAATTCTTCTAACAGGAGCATAATAGTAGTCTATGTAAAACATTTAAAAAATTGCATTTGAATTACCTTAAAATACATTTTCAAAGTAATCAGCGTATCTGCTGGTTTACATATCAAGGAATTGTTCGGGAAGTTTCTAAGTCCCCGAAGTCATCACAATTATTCCACCAGAAGCATGAGAGTAGTCTTTCTTTAACATTATTAAAATTCCATTTGGGTGACGTTGACACAGATTTTCAAAGTAATCAGCGTATCCGTTGAGTTAGGCCTACATATCAAGGAATCGTTTTGGAAGTTACTAATACCCCAAGGTGATCGTAATTCTTCCACCAGAAGCATAATAGTAGTCTTTGTAAATGATTTTAAAACTACATTTGGATGACCTTGAAACATATTTTCAAAGTAATCAGCGTAACCGTTGGTTTACACATCAAGGAATCGTTCGGGAAGTTTATTACTCCCCAAAGTCATCGTAATTCTTCCACCAGGAGCATAATAGTAGTCTATCTGAAACATTAAAAAATTCAATTTGGATGACCTTGAAACATATTTTCAAAAAAATCAGCGTAACCGTTGGTTTACATATCAAGAAATCGTCCGGTATGTTTATTAGTCCGTTGGTTTACATATCAAGGAATCGTTTGGGAAGTTTCTAAGTCTCAAAAGTCATCGTAATTCTTCCACCAAGAGTATAAATGTAGTGAATCTAAAACATTTTAAAAATGCTATTTGGATGACCTTGAAAAATATTTTAAAAGTAATCAGCGTATCCGTTGTCTTACATATCAAAGGATCTTTCGGGAAGTCTCCGTGGTGATAGCAAATTCAACCACCAGAAGCATAATAGTAGTCTTTCTAAAACATTTTTTTAATTCCATTTTAATGGTCTTGTTTTCAATGGTCATATTTTCAAAGTAATCAGCGTATCCATTTGTTTACATATCAAGAAATCGTTCGGTATGTTTATTAGTCCCCAATTTGATCGCAATTCCTCCACCAAAAGCATAATGGTAGTCTTTCTAAAACATTAAAAAATTCAATTTGGATGACCTTGAAACATATTTTCAAAAAAAATCAGCGTAACCGTTGGTTTACATATCAAGAAATCGTCCTGTATGTTTATTAGTCCGTTGGTTTACATATCAAGGAATCGTTCGGGAAGTTTCTAAGTCTCGAAAGTCATCGTAATTCTTCCACCAGGAGTATAAATGTAGTGAATCTAAAACAGTTTAAAAATTCTATTTGGATGACCTTGAAACATATATTCAAAGTAATCAGCGTATCCATTGGCTTACATAACAAGGAATCTGTCGGGAAGTTTCTAAATCCCCATGGTGATCGCAAATCAACCACCAGAAGCATAATAGTAGTCTTTCTAAAACATTTTTTAATTCCATTTTAATGACCTTGAAACATATTCTCAAAGTAATCATCGTATCCATTGGCTTACGTATCAAGGAATCACTCGGGAAGTTTCTAAGTCTCCAAGGTGATCGCAATTACTCAACCAGAAGTATAATAGCATACTTTCTAAAACATTTTTAAAAATTTATTTCAATGACCATGAAAAAAATTCAATGTAATCAGCGTATCCGTTGGTTTATATACCAAGGAATCGGTGTAGAAGTTTCTAAGTCCCCAAAGTATCGTAATTCTTCCACCAGGATCATAATAGTAGTCAATCTAAAACATTTTAAATATTCCATTTGGAAAACCTTGAAACATATTTTCAAAGTAATCAGCGTAACCGTTGGTTTACATATCAAGGAATCGTTCAAGAAGTTTATTATTCCTCAAAGTCATTGTAATTCTTCCACCAGGTGCATAATAATAGTCTATCTAAAACATTTAAAAAAATCCATTCGAATGACATTGAAACATATTTTCAAAGTAATCAGCGTATCTGCTGGTTTACATATCAAGGAATCGTTCGTAAAGTTTCTAAGACCCCAACGTTATCTCAATTCCCCCACCATAAGCATAATAGTAGTCTTTCTAAAACATTTTTAAAAAATTGTTTGGGTGACCTTGAAACATATTTTCAAAGTAATCAGCGTATCTGCTAATTTACATATCAAGGAATCGTTCAGGAAGTTTCTAAGATATTTATTTTAATTTAAATTAGTATTATATGCTATGTGGGATGAATTATCTAATAATATGAAACAAACAAACAAAATTAAAACAATAAAATCATGACTTAGACGTTAATGGCGTGTTTGCTTACGGTGCTAACGTATTTTGATATAGACGTTAAATATTTTGCTAGAAAAGTAAAATTTAATTAAGTCTATTCAGGACGTGGAATGAGTTTTGGTACAAAACTTCTGTCGGTATCGGGTAGGATGCGACAACGAGTATAGGCCTAAGTGTTGGTGGGGGGTTCCAGCTAGGGCAGAATATCCAGTAACAAAGGCCTAAGGATGCTCCACTCACGAGTGTGTTTCACTTGACGCTGCTTACACAAACTAAAATGGCTGACAGGAACTGCCCCTTCCCTTCCGGCCAACAACCCCTTGTGATTTGAAAGGATATACTGATAATATACTACACGTGGGCAGGTGATTGGATACAATACAGAATATAATCATATTGTTGTACAGAAATCGTTTTATAACTGAAAATCTAAGAAGATTATAATTCGTATCTCACACATTATCGGATTTAGACAATTTGTGCGTGATACAGAATTTTGGAAAACGCCTAAATATTTATTCTATAATAAAGCCACCTCTAATTAAAATTTAAATATTGTTCCAAATTTTCTAATTACAACTATAATAGAATTTATCTTTATCTAAAAAATATTTGTAAAAACAGTACCTATAATAAATAAAAAACTTTTTTGTGAAGCCCAATACTATTTAGAGAATTGAATTCATCTTTTATTTCCGCGCCATAATCCAAACCATTTGCCAGGAACTGTTGGGTATCTACAAAATAGCATTAGTATCGCATCTTCAAAAGTCAGGGGTGATGGATATAAAATTATCAGCTACATTCCTTGTAACATCTAAGTTGAGGATCAAAGCCGGATGATGTCGATCCATGGTTGATCCATGAGTGATCGGGGTCCAAAAGGTTATAACCAACTCAGGAATCGATGAGAAAAGAATTGCTCTTCGTAGTAGTGGGATTTGGTTACTTTTAAAACCGGCCACGTGCCCCCCGAGCCACGTGACTTGGCAGCTGGCGCCAGCTGCCATGTCACATAGCTTCCGGTGGGGGTTAGAGGGTATATATGAGATGCTGTAGTTATATGTTATGGCATATAGGTTGGGGTGGAGATGGCGATAGTGTTGGCGTTAGGGTGAAGTGAATTTGCGCATAAAATTAAAAGTTAGTTTAAAATTGAAATTCGTCGGTGTTAAAGAAACTCTAACAGTTGAAGAAAAATTAAGAGTTAGTTTAAAATTGAAATTCAAACTTATAACTGGGATGTGGAAAATATGTCAAGGTCATCCAGAGTAAGTTTTTAAAAATTCTATCCAACTATCACCAGAAATAGTTTTAAGTTGAAGTAGTTGGTGATAGCGGGATAATTGATTCGTGCCATGGGAGAGGTGTTTATTGTTTGAAAGTTGGCGATCGAATGAGAAACGCCGCCTAGGGAGAGGGCTTATAAAACGGCAACCTTCCCCCACCACCCCTTCCCCCACTCCTTTAGACCAATAACTGGTCGCCGACTCTATGTGGTGAAACTGAACCAGACATGGCGGCCGCCATGGATAATTCTAACCTCAAAGCTTAGTTTTGTATTGGTGAGCATGCATCACCCCCACTCCTTTACCTTTCTTTTATATTTTTAAACCCGAACAGATGTCCGGGCAGCTGCCCCTACGGGCAGATGTTCGGGCAAGTGTTGGGGGCAGAGATGTTGAAATATTGGGGTGGAGATGGCGATAGCGTTGGTGGTCGGTTGAACTGATTTTGCGAATAAAGTAACTAGGGTTGAACTAAAAGTGCACATAAATTAAAAGTTAGTTGAAAACTGAAATTTGACGGTGTTAACAAAACTCTTAATAGTTGAACAAAATTAAAAGTTAGTTTAAAACTGAAATTCAAATTTATAAATGGGATCTGGAAAGTATGTCAAGGTCATCCAGAGTAAGTTTTAAAAAAGCCTACCCAACTACCACCAGAAATAGTTCTAAGTTGAACTAGTTGGTGATAGTAGGATAGGTTGAAGTAACTTTTGAATTTTATTAGTGAACATACAATTAATGTGCAACAGCAGAGTTTAAACAAGTTGAACTTTTGTGATGAATTACAGAGTTGTAAATGCAAACACCGACGACGATGAGAAGGTAAATGCAGAGTCCCCAGATGATGTATTTGAAAAGCTTGAACAAATGTAACATTTCGAGTTGGTTTTCCTGTTCCATTTCCAATCGTTTAATTTCTAATTTCAATTTATCCTCTTCCATTCTAGTTACGAAGGGAACTTCATCCATCATATCCATCATGATTGTGTTAGTGTTTGAAATTTTAAAACAAGTGATGTTGATAGTTCAGAAGTCAAAGACGGAATGAGAAGTAAAAGGGAGAAATGTTAGTTAAATAAAGAAGTGGTGGGGGGAAAGGATGAATTACAAAGAAGTGGTGGGGGAAAGACGTTGCTCTTCATTATTACCATCAGTAGTGTCAGATGGTGCAGGAGTTAGATTTAGTAAACTGTCTTCGTCTAAACTTTCAATCTTATCACAAATAGGACAATCGTATGTTATTTCCAAATTCATTTTGATGGTTGTAAAATTATCTACAAGTTCTTGTAAAATATTAAAAATGTCTTGTAACTCTTCTTTAGAGTTTATTTCAAAACTAGAATTCATTCGGGCCAATGGAGAGTTGTTCATTGTTGGAGAGTCGGTGATGGAATGAGGATCGGCGCATAGGGATGGGGCTTATATAATGGTGACCTTGAGCAGGCGTCTAGGGAGGGGGGCTGTCTAGGGAGGGGGCTTTTATATGGGGAACCTTGAGCTTATGATTGAATAAAATGTTTAGTTCTTCTTCTTCGTCTTTTAATTCAATTATTTGAACCGAAGTAGTTGTTTCATCTTCTTCACTTGATGAAGAAAACAATTCACCAGGATTTAAATATTGAACTACAATTCTGAACCATCTTATAGGATATTCGTCAATGATAGAAAGTAAGTTTTGAAACAATTCTTCCATCTCCTCCCTGTCAGTTATTATATGTTCAAACTTGATAAATTTGTTTTCAATGTTGTTAGTTAGAGTGTTGGAAGTGGAATGATTTAATATTATATAAAAATTAGAACTAGTGGTGGGGGAAATGTCAAGGTCATCCAAATGAAGTTTTAAAAAAGAGTGTAAAACTGAAATTACACATTTGATGGTTCTACAGGATCGGAATACCAATCTGATCTGTATTTACATCTTTTTATCATATGTGTACAAAAATCATCTTGATGAGACTTGGTGCGTTGACAATGAGCAAGATCTAGAGGGTGAAATTTGAAACATCTTTGAGGACAACATGTATGAAAATATCTTGATTTGTAAAATTTGAAAGTTCGCAATTCCGGTGGTGGTAGTTGTTTTGTTTTGCATTTGCAATAACAAGATCCGAAGAATTCACATTTAGTACAAGCTAACCCATCCACCATCATTGGTCCTAAATCTGTACACTGTTGTTCACAACAGTAACGAGGTTTGTACTTGTATTTTTGCTCTTCCATGTTGATGCTGCGGAGTCCAGTGAAAGAATAAGAGTGTATAGTGTTGAATAGCGAGTTTTATGTACTATGAAAAGTGGTGGGGGTAATTTCAAGGTCATCCAAACGGAGTTTTTAAAAATTATACCTTACTAATGTAAGGAATGTTTATACTTAAGAAGTTTGTTTCTCTTTGTTTTCTTCAGACTTTTTATCTTTCTCAGCTTTAGCCATAGCAACTAGTTCTTCTATTGATAGCGGATGTACTTCAGGAAATTTCAAAATTAATTTAGCTTGGTATCCTTCTTTAGCTAATACATCTATATCTTTAGTCATTTGTTCAACAGTGTTGTAATCTTTTCCATAGATTTTTCCATCAAGTTGAATCATCATTCTGTACAACATTTTCTTAAATAGGTCTTGTCGTGGTGAGAGCTGAGAAGCAAATGATTATTTATACAAGTATCACATCCTTTTTATTAACTCATATTGATCATGTGATTCTTTAGTTGTAGTTTTGTCTGTCAAAAGTTATTCAACATTGGTAATACTTCTGGAACTTGACGTTATGTTGACCAGCTGGCGATGAAGAAGTTGTAGGTTGTGTAGAAAAAAATATTTCATCATCGCAATATTTTGTTTTAGTGAACATCCTTGTATTAGTAGCACTAACATCAACAGTTAAGTGATAACCACCGGTAAGTAAAACTCGCATTTCGTTGGTTAAATCTTCGAGTTGTTCAAAAGTTGTAATGGTGTTGGTATCGTAAGATGCACACTTGACTTTGAGAGACATATTTAGTTTTTTTATATTAAGCAATAGAGTGAGCGAGATGTGTACGGTACGAAAGGTAGTCGTAGACTGATGAACTTCACAAGTAGATTTCTGCTTTTATCATCACACAAAATTGGGTCAAGGTCATTCCGTGGAATTTTTAAAAAAGCAACATATTGTAATGTACAAAGACATTATAATATGTTGCTTTTTATTTTTTTGTTTTATATCATATTTATTGAGAAACAATTACAAACAAATATTTACAATGTTATGTACAAACTAATCAATAGTAGGTGTTACATGAATTGTAAGTTCAGTAGAGTTATTTCCACTTGGTCCGTGCGAAACCAAATAGAGTGCACCGGGTTGAACTACACTAAGATCTTCATTTTGAAGAAGTTGTACAAAACGTGTAGGTAGGAAGATTTGAAACTTCGGTTCGTCACCAACTGTATACGGTGCCTCGCTCAATGTGCAATTAATAGCATCACCTACTGAAGTTTCCATTTTCTTGATCGTATGAATGATGTAATGTTTTTCTTCTTTTAGTTCAGAACATTTCTTCGTAGGTAGAATTGATGATTTAGAATGAGCGTTGAACTGATCGACCAAATTTTGAAGTAAGTTCTGCGATGCCATCTTGATGTTATTGTTAATTTTCTTGTAAATAAGAATGTCCGTTGGAGATGTTGTCTCTTCGGAGGTTCGAGTAATACTCATGCTGTGTCATGGTAGCGCTCTCACTTTTATAGTCGACACTACCCCCACCACTTTTTTGAAGGAAACTATTCAAGCGGTAGGCATTCTTTAAAGCGCACTGCGACCTTCGATGTTTAAAACTTTTTGATGAAATACAAAGTTCGTTGAAGTAGCATTGGAAATCTTTATCAATTATTGCATTAATTACTTCGTTGCTTGTAAATGATTGTATCCAATTTGCTTTTTCCAATCCTCTTGTGTAGATAATTTTAAACTCTTTGCAATAATGATTCATAATGTGCGGCATCATGTTATAATTAATGAAACCTTCATCCCATCTTAAGTTGTGAAAATGTTTGTTCAACCATTTGTTTGTAACTTTCGCTTTAGTTGTTAGTCTATTAAATGGTACTGGAGGTTTGAACAAATAATGATAAACTACTGATGTGTTCATGTCCAAGATTACTAATTCTTTAATAATAAAATTACCATCATTTCCTCGGAAAGCTTGAAATTCAATTATACCTCTTTTAACTTCCATTATGTGTGGTGCATTAGAAAACGAAACCCGTTTATTCATGATGAAGTCTTATTAACAACTGACTTAAAAATTGAATGAGCCGACGTTTATAACAGACAGGATTGTTCTTCTTCTTTCACTTCTTGTGCCACTTCATCGATATTAAAATTGGTGTGATAGTTGTTTAATTGTCTCCACATTTCAACTTCTTGAGGTATTCTATTAAAGATTGAAGTATCCACGGGACCGTATAAAATTGGAACAAAAGGTTGTTTGTCCAATGTATCGATTAGATAGTCTTTAATTATTGCACTTGAAAATATTAGTTGTTTCAAATATCTGGTGACGGGACCGGTAGTACAACTTAAAGTGTAAAATTCTTCTTTAGTAAAATATAATTTAACATTGTGGGTAGTTAAATCTCTGAAGCGAACAATTTGTCCTCCACGATGTTTTACTATATCAACTTCAATATTTGATTCCAATAAACTTAATCTTGTTCTTCTTCCAAATGTGTTGTTACTTAAATAGCACCCCAAAAGATGTAAATGTTTCATGAGAGATTCCCAAGTAGTTTCACTGAAAGTAACCATTTTGTTTCCATGATTTAAAATAACAATTGGTGAATAATCCATTGATTTTAAAATTCCAACTGATATACTTTTTGTCATGCATGAAGAAATTGGGTAGATAATCCGAAGAAATACTTCTGTTAAAATATTGGTTGTAATGTTAACTTCAACCTTCTTCCTTTTTACTTCTTCTTCTTCTCTCTTCTTATGTTTGTTAAACTTTAGGAACTCGTCCATTTCTCGTTCAACTTGTTTTTCTATATCTGAACTATTATCATCCATTAGAGGTGTATTTTCTTCTCCGTTAGTAGAATTCATCTTGCGAATGATGTTTCCCATACGACGGTTGAAGATAGAATGAAGTTTCCACTAATTATTTTCTCGCTTTTATATTTTTCGTAAAATCCTTGAAATTTATACAATTACATAATTGTTTGTTTTCAACTTGTCTTTCACAAATGAAATTCTAACCTCAAAAATTGAAGCAGATAATTCTAACCTCAAAAATTTGCAGTCGTTGTACAATTCTTCTTAAAGTACATTCTTCACAATTCCGGTCAGCGGTGTGTAAGTAACTATTTTATCATGTAGAATTAGACAGTATGCCGAAGTTCCATCCGCTACTGGTTCTTCAAATTCCATTTCAATTTTTATATCCACACTTGATGATTTTACCGATTCATTTTGTTTTGAACAATCGATTACAATTATTGGAGCCTTGGAATAATACTGGTCAGGTGATAATAGTGGTGTATTAGTTTTTCCATAATATGACGATTGAAATCTTGCATACATATCGTATAAAATGGAAAAACGTTTTTTGCTGAACATGACATT
Source organism: Neoaliturus tenellus (assembly GCA_030545055.2). Taxonomy (NCBI): domain Eukaryota; kingdom Metazoa; phylum Arthropoda; class Insecta; order Hemiptera; family Cicadellidae; genus Neoaliturus; species Neoaliturus tenellus. The sequence continues at coordinate 51,256 of JAQYXR010000274.1, read as the reverse complement.
CAAATTGTCATAGGGAAAGAATTGAGGGTTTAGGAAAACTTTACAATTCTTTATTTTACAGTGATCAAATTGACCAGCATTTGCAGTGATAACATCTTTTCGCTTAGTTTGAAAACCGAGTATTATGTACCTTGCTCGTTCCAAGTAAGTTGATGTCTTGACGGTCCATGTTTGTCGTTCTGTCTGAGGTAGTGTAGGGTATTCATGAAATTCCCAACTTCGGAATGGCATCACAATATCACGGTCAGATTTCAACTTTCTCAATAATAGGATTCTATGTTCATCAGCCAATCTTACATGAGGTACTCTCCAAACAACTTTATCCAACTGTAGTTGCCATTCCAGTTTATCTTCCGTAGTTGCAGGGTCTGCAAGTATCAAGTCCTTATTAGTTGAAGATCTGAGTAATACTAATTCTTGTTTGACATTTATTATTACCCTTTTGTAATCTTCAGCGAATCCCAAAAGCAATCGTAAGGGTACATGAAAATCAAAGTGACCGTTGGAAGCCGGTGTTATAGTGTCTTTATCGGGGGCAACCCATCCGGCGGTGACTATTGAATTCTTCTCATGCGGTGTTAATGATGTTAATCCTTTCAATGTCGTTGTTAAACCAACCTTTTTTGTTGAATCAACCGTCAGCCCTGATATTTCATATCTTATTTCATCAAAAAGATATGCCATCGGGTTATTTATAAAAGGAACTGTTGAAGCAGTTTTTCCATCCAATTTTAATACCCGTCCTTCGATGTACAAGTAACTTTCACACGGTAAAGTGTAAATATCTTGTTGTTGAATGGGGATCCTTATTTCATCGTTATTGTTTAATTTTGATGAAGTGTAAGGGTTGTGCGTGTGATATTCCTTCTCCCATAGTGTTTCGTCGAACGTTGGTCCTTGAGATATATCCAGGATATTCATCGCTGTTAAGTTTCAATCCAATCTTCTGTAGAAAACGAATGTTTTCCGATGTTAACTCTTCCAATGTCGAGGAGCTACTGAGCTCCCGACTCTTCCGTTGCGGTTTAAATGATAATCCCATGTTGACTTTTATGTTGCTGCTCTGATGTGTATCCGTATAGTAATTGTTTCACCTCTAAAGTCAACACTATGACCGTCTTGATCCAATATGTTCAGTACGATGTCTGAAATGAAACTGGTGTTTAACGGTAGGTATATCAAGTTTTGTGGCTTCTCAACAATTTTAAAACCGGGAGCCACTGTTGGATAAAATGTATGTAAAATATGTTGATTAACTCCATCTCTATAAGATCCGTGTATAATGTTGCACGTGACATCGATACTATTTACTTTCAATATTGTTACAGTTGAATCACCTGAATGAGTAGTTCCAGGAGTTAAGATTTTCTTTTTTGTATCTGTAAATCCAAGTAAACTGCCAATCGACTGTTCCAAGCTGACATCAATATAATATTTCGAAGTTATTTCTGCTTTTAAAGTATTATTGTTTCCTTTAACGGTGATATTGTCTTCTCCGAGTTGTTTCTGTAATAATTGGTTTATATCATCGATTTCATAAGCTCCAGTAGGAAATGTAATTATTTTCAATTCTGAGTATTTTCCTGCAGCATCCTTAGTTTCATAATAATGTAGTAAATTATTCTTCCCTTCCGTAACATTGGGAATTGAGTTGTAGGTAGTCAAATCAAGTAATGCCGCTTCCCATAATCGTTCCTTGGATAGACGCAATGCTGGGAACAGCGTACTTTTCAATGTGGATGAATTTCCACTCAATGACACTGTATACGATGACATCTTAAAGCTGACTGACACTTTTCGCTAGAAACTCCAAACATAAATGCCCACATATTTCAGTATTGTTAGGTTGTTCTCTTTTGTAATTGTAAAAAATGTTTTTGGAGTTTCGAAAATAATGTTGAAGTTCTTTTGGCGGTGGTAGATTGCCAAAACTGTCAAAGTAGTAAACGGTTTGTCCGAGCTTTTTATAGCATACCCAATGAGTGCCTGGACCATAGGTGGAATCCAAATTTACTATTCCAGTTTCATTTTTCCATATTTTAGTTGGTAATGCATCTTTCATAAAAACTCCTCGAAAGAATGGTATTTTCAAACATTTTACATAATCATTTAACTGATGATTTGTTAAGGCTTTATTTGGAATTATCAATTGACTCTTCTTATTTAGTACACACGGTATGGTCTTAGGTATAAACCTGCTCCGTTTTTTACCATTTGCCAAACAGAAGTCTTCTTTACATTTGCCTTATGAGTTCTACGACGTCCTTTTTTAATGTTTCCACCTCTTTTGGGAGCGCCTTTCTTTGCAGGTCTTCCTCTGCGACGTCTTCCACCACCTAACTTTGCTTTCGTCTTCATGGCTGTAGTTACTGCCCAAGCCGATGCTTTTTCTGCAATACTTGCGTCACTTGATTTTACTCTTTGCCAAGCTTTTCCCGCTAGAATTTTATCTGCTATTGATCTATTTGTTGAATCTTTATACTTTGAATATGCTATATCGTGTTCCTTGCAAGCTTGATCTAATTTATTAATTCCAGGATCTCCTCTTGCTAAACGCTTTGCCAACTTAGTTCCAGGTCCACAATATTGATAACCTCCGGGCAGATGTAATTCGTATGGTAAAGTGTCTATCGTTTGATTTACAACAGCACCAACTGGAATCCGTCTGAGCAGGGATAATGCAGCTGATGTTATACCACGTCCTCTCTTGCCGCTGTCTTGACGATGACTGAGAGATACGGTCTTCATTATGTTGTCTTATATAACTGGCGTGTTTACTCCACGAGATACTTTACACAAATGAATAACTTGTGCAAAATCTTTTATATTTAAAGACTTAGTTATTCAAATTAATTATATACTGATTTATAATTCTATTTTTAATCCAAGCTTCTCGTTCATCGGGTTGAATCATCACATGACTCGTTGTACTAGCTATATGATTGTGGGTATCAATAAGTAAATTACCCACTATTCTTATTAAACAATCTAAAGTTACAGCATCTTTCGGATGTTGAGGATCTTGTAACTGCATAATACGTTTATCATTACAAGTATATGCGGTTGAATCACTTTTTGATGTTGTTATGACTTGTCCAATAGTAGCAGCATCATTTGAATCTTCACCTGGTAAAATATTAATTATTTTCTTCATCTTTGCATCATATTTGGTCCCAAAGTGTTTATCCCAAGTTATTGTTTGTTTCAATGTAACACAATCATCTTCTTCATAACCAGGATAAATATTTTTTATTCTTCTATTACGACCATCGTATGTACCTAATCTACCACCACTTGCAATTAATGTTTGTACCATAAGAGGTACATCTGAATCTTTTATACCAAATCTTCCATTTGTTATTGTTTTATGTCCTGCATCCCATTCATCATTTTTTCCTTGCATTAAATCAAACTTTTTATTTCCATGTATAAATTTATCTCCCCGCTTTAACACGGCATCTTCATGTTTTACAAAATTTGATGTTTCCTTTTTTAATTCTTTAGATAATTGTTCCATAGTAACAGCATCTTTTGGTTGAGAACCAAACTTTACATTTGTCAATGTTTTACCATGACAATCGATTCCATTAACATCTTGTAAAATACAGTTGTCCTTGATGTATTTTAGGTTTACAGCATCACCGTCTTCCTTTGGGTATCCAATGTCATTTATAATAAATTTATAAAAAGAAAATCCATGTTCAGTTTTTTCCGGTATTATAGAATGTAAATATTCTTTATTAACTGAATCTTTATCATTTTTGGGATTTCCCACGTTGGTTATTCTATAATTTCCAGCATCATACGTTTGTCCATCTTTTAAGTTATTACCCCATTGCAATTTTAAAGTATTTGTAAGTTCAGATGATAAGTACTCTTTAGTAATTGCATCAGAACCTTCAGTTGGTTTACCAACATTAATTAATCTATGTGATTTAACATCGTAAGTATTCTTATGTAATTTCAATGATGTTGAAGTAGCTTCTTTTACTGTCTTCAAATTTGCTCCATCAGTATCTTCTTCTGGATCTTTAACTAGTTTTAAACGTTTATTACTTATGCTATAGTCACCTTCAGGTGTTTGCGGTAATCCACTTCTTTTTATGTCTTCTCCAACTTGCACTCCTAACGCGGAGTACCGTCCGAACTTGTCGACGCTCATGTTAGAACTGATACGTCTTACGCTTGCAACTCTTTTATATCCGCGGACAATTATACAACTATACCACGATTCCTAAGTTCATCAACTAGAGCCACCCATTCATTATTCAAACCCGTATGACCGGCTTCCATGGCTTCATGCAATAGTCTCATTCGGTCAACCAATTTATTGATGTCGTTGTAGTAAATCACATTTGTATTGTATAGATTTTTCATCAATCCTTTACCAGATGTTGAAGTATCTCCTTTACTCTTTTTACCATGTTGTTCAAGAAGTGATAAATCCATAAGTGATAAAGATTTTCTTTTCAGTGGTTGTCTCACCGCTGGTGCAGTACGTAATGTTGGCAATTTTCGTGGAGGAAACAACTTTTTTATAATGATGTTATATTTTGTTGCACGTGAACGATTAATCATTGCATCCTTTAAGTAGTTTCTTTTATGAGCGTTAGTATTTTGGAGAATCTCCTTAAAAACACTTAAATCTTTGGATGAATATCTTAGTGGTATGTTTTTAAAAATTAATTCATATAATCCTTTTGTTCCTTTATATCTATGCTCACCAATAATGATGTAATCGTCTTGTGTTATTTCAAGCTTTGAATTGCCAATCTTCAATTCATTCCCATCAATTCTTGCTCCGTATACGTGTGATCTACTCAAATTCGGGTTTGATTTCATGTCATGTAGCATTTTCATTATATATTTTCTTCCAAGAGGTCCATGTTGTAATATATCGCTACTCAATTGAGTTAAATTTGGAATAGATTGTTCAGCTTCAGGTATTGGCTGTTCTTCTTCCTTTTCAACAATCGGTTCTTCTTCTTTTGTTTCTTCTTGCTCACTAGCACTTGTATATGAATCATCATCTTCTTCTTTTTTTAATGCTTGTACTTCTTGTTTAGAAACTGGTAGTAAAACATCTCCTTCATAACGAGGTTTACCAATAGTTTCTGATATCTGTTTTAAAGGTTCCGTAATAGGTTTAAATGTAGTCTCTAGAAATTCTTCTCTTTCACTTAAACCCATCCTCAATGCACGATTCTTCATCCTAATAGAATCACTGAGTGATTTTATTTCTTTCAATAGTTTTTCTTGATTCACCATGTTTACACTGTGAAGTTCAACTTGTAACTAGATGTAGCATCGGTAGTTCAACGCAGAAATACAAATTTATCCAACCCAATACGATATCTACCATTTTTAATATCTTCTTCCTTCATAATAACGAGAAAGCTATATTTCTCATTCCATGCTTTGCCACACATCTCTTTAAATTTTTCAAATGACATATCAGCATTTACATGATCATTATATATATATGCTTTAAATTTGTTTCATCTTGCTTGAAGATGATCAACATATTTGCATTGTCTCTTATGAGTTGTTTTGGAATTTTACTGTATGTTTGACCAATGTAAATGCTATCAATATTATGATGTCTTCCCATAGCAAAATAATTCCTTATTGTGTCATGATTTTCACAAGAAACATCGTCAAATATAAAAATAGAAAATGGTTTTGCTTCATTTGGTTGCATAATTGTTTCACTGGCATTAAACTTGTAAAAATTTTCTTCAGGTACACTTGCAAGTACTTTATCCAATAATTGATATTTTGGTTGTTGCAATGATTTTGAAAAAATGTATATATTGTTAAAACGCAATCCTTTAGGATTAGTTATAAGGTTAAAAACAACATTAGTTTTTCCACAATTTGAAGGACCAGTTATTAGACATCTTATCGTATTTGGTAGTAATTCACCATGTTTTCCATGATTTAACTTATCATTGTCAACTGTCAATTCATCAATGTTATTGATATTAAATCGATCTTTTTGTTGTACAATCTCCATCTTGTATAAAGGTTAAAAACACAATGAGCTATTAAACAACTATACTAAGTCATTTGAAGGAATCCAAGAGTCTTCACTTTTATCAAACCCTAACCACCGGACTTTAACCATATCCTTTTTCCTTTGTAAAATCTTCTCGACAAGATATACATCACCGACTGTTGATTTCAACAATTCGTGTCCGTAAAATCCACCTTGAAGTAATTCACCCTTGTTATCCTTTAATAAATAGGTTTCAGGTATAGTTGGTTGCACTTTATAAATTGTAAATACTTCATTAGTCCAATTTGGTAGATATCTTTTACTAAATACACCTTTGTATTTGCTTATACGAACTTTATCGTTGACCTTGAACTTCTTTGGTTGCAATTTTTCCAATTTCGGTGTTGTATTATTTTTAATGCGTTGTAATACAATTTTGGCATTAGCACTATTTACCTGGATAGGTTTCATTCCAATGGTACGATGATATTTGTTGTTATACTCTTTTATAAGTTGTGGTAATATGTCATACCACACGTATGATCCTCGTTTTGAAAATTGTTTATACATCGCACCTTTTAATGTTCTATTGAATCTTTCAATTATTGAAGCTTTAACTTCAGAATTTGTAGAATAATGATTTATTTGATATTTCTTCATCAAAGCTCCAAAGTCTTTATTAAAATATTCTTTTCCATCATCGGTCTGTAGATGTTTAATTTTAAATTTATTTCTTTGTATTGTGGTTTCCATAGGTTTTGTAACACTTTTACCAGTCTTATCCTTCAATGGTAAAGCGTCAGCTATTTTAGTAAAACAGTCTATAAGTGTTAAAATATATTTAAATCCTTTGTTTAATTTACTGTGCGGTATCATTTCAATGAGATCAGCTTGATAAAGATCATTCATTCCTTTAATGATTGTACTTCTTCTTGGAAATCTTCTTCTTGCTGGTTTATGTAGTTCATTTACAATCTTGTCCTTCACACTTTCCATCTTCAGATGTTGCTTGTACACCGCATGTAAAAATACTGATCCATAGAATAGTTTATTCTCATTTATATAGTTTGAATATAGGTCAAGGCCATTTCATATTAGTGTAAAAAAGAGGGAACATGGCATTGGGCTTGCCATGTCCCCTCTTCTTTACGGAAAGGAAAAAGGAAGAAGGTAGAGGACGAAGAATAGGTTTACTGGTCGATAGGGTTTAGAGAGTAGTGGCCGAATGGTAAAGTATTAATTTTATCTTCTAAAATATGGCGCTTGTCATCTTTGTAGCTTAATGCCCACTTTGTTTGTTTGACACTAAAAAGTTGATGATTATAACTTCTAATAGTGTTAAACGTTGCAGTTGTTTCAACATTTTCAAACAAACATCTTTTACAATGTTCAAACTGTACGTTCTTCTTAAGAAAAGAAGTTTTTATTCCTTTGGCCTTCTTTGTGACTTGATGTTCGTTCCTCTCATTTATGTACAGTTGAAACGAATACAGTTTAGACATTAATGCTACAATTTCCATCATTGGCACACCATTCGTTTCATCTTTAAATTTTCCCAATACTTTCTTGTTTCTGTCATAGTCGTAATTTGGATGATCCTTAGGATAATCGGAAAAGTCGAAATCATCTTTATATATAAAGGTGCGTAGATCTTCATACATGTCATTTGTTTTAATCCAGTAAATTAGTGCATCCGTATCCATATATGCAATACCAATGTTCTCTCTTCCATAATAGTTAACCATCTTCTTATAATGAAACTCGTACATATGTGTTTTTGAAATATCCAAGATTGACATTCCAAGATACAAAGGACGATCCATTTCAACTGACTTCTTGTTCATGGAAATAACAACTAGATTTTCATTAATAATTACAGATGAACTAAAGTTTGGTTGTTGCACCAATTTCTGTAGTTTTACTGGATCAGTTACCAATTTGATATCCTTATGTTTCCTTTTGTTTTCCAAAGTCTTGCCAAATATTGCGTTATTCATTAATTTGAAAAAATCTTTTTGAAAACTTGATGTAGCGGTGGCTCTTCTTCTTGTGTTGTTGTCGATGTAAGGTTTTAACCAACAAGATTGAGAAAATTGTAGTACTCGATTAATTTTTTTAATTCTCAATCCTAAGTCTAAAGCTTGTTGTATCATCCAGTAGTATCCAACATATCGAGACTTGTCGGTTAAAGTCATCATTAATTTCGGCCATCTTCCAGTAGGGGAAATTTCAGTCATTGGAAGAAGTGGTAAATCGTAATGATGATCGTGAAGATGTTCAGGATATTCAAAATCAACATCAAAAATGTAACCAGTTTCACCATGCTTTGGTAAATCCATAATGTTTCCAATCGATTCTGGATCTATCCATTTAAAATTATCATATGGAAGGGGATTTGACATTGCCCATCCGTATAAGTCATTTGCATCGAAATAACCTAGGAATGTTGTTGGTTTTGATGCATCATAATCGGGCAGATACTTGTTATTCGCCTTAACATGTCTGGTTACACTTTGTGTCAATCCCCCTCGAACTCCTGATTCTAACATCAAAACCATATCTACATCAGTAAGAAGTTGTAATTTACAATTTGTTTCTTTTAACATGGCTTGCCATGCTAGTCCAGGTGAAGTGTATGAATGAAGAGGGTCCAATCCATATGCTGCAAAACACGTATTTCTAAATTCTTCCATTATATCACATAATAAAGTAACATCTAATTTAACATAAAAATCTGAATATTCTCCCAATGTTGTAAATCCTAATTCATTCCATACTTTACATGCATGATCATAATCCTCTTGAGATATGTCCATGTTGTATAATTTACTTTTGAATTCTTCTTTTGGCGGAAGTGATGTTTCATTAAATTTTTCTAAACTGTCTATATAATCATATGGGAAAACACCTTTCCGAAGTACGAGATCCAGTTTGTCGTTACTTACAATCTTCTTTGTTTCAATAAAATCTTTCTTCCTTAAATTTTCAGAAAGTTTAGACAAACTCGATGGCATAAATCGGTAGGAGTCTAAGAATCTTAATTTGACATTTCCAACTGTTTTAGAGAAACTTATAAATTTTTCTGAAGTTTCAGCCAACACATCTATTGAGCCATTGTCTCTTCCTAATTCAGGTATTATAAAATGAGCATCATACCCACTGAGGTTATGCAGAACCACAGGAATAAATAGTGGTAAACGATAGCTCAAATTGCATTTATTACAAGCAGCACCCCTGTAATAACCTGTAAGGTGGTCATGATCTTTAACTTTATAATTGTCAATGGTAAATTCATTTTTACATAAGAAACAATGAGTTGCATTTTCATGTTGAATTTCCTCTTCTTCCTCCATCGGTTTCATTGGTACGATATTCGTATATAATCTTTGTACATTTTCAGCTATTAAATATAAATGGTCAAGAAATATTGTTTCCACATTTTCACCACGATATACTAAAGGTTCTGAAGTTAATCCATATTGGTTTAAATGTTCTTCTGATAATGTTGATTTAACCATTAAACAAAAACTATTTGGTTTGTGCATTTGATATTTGACACTTTTTCTAGCTTCACAATTTTCATCTTCTATAGGAATTAGTGTTGATTCAAAGTCCGCATATACAACTATAGGGATACGGTATTGATGATGAACCTTTTGAAATGTAACAAATGCTCTGTTTTCCGAAGGTAAATTAATCTTTGCTTCATAATTATTGTTACATAATCTTTTGTGCTCTTGTAACCATTCCATTCCTTGTCTTCCTTCTCGTTGGAAATTAAAACATCTCTTGCAAATCAGCTTTTTGTTTCGATTTTTTTAAAGTTGCTTGTTAACAAGAGAGTCAAATTTCTTTATATACACATAGTGAGACACATCTCCTCGCGTTAGTAGTAGTAAATCCGTATGATCTGGTAGCTCTTCTTTTACAACACGTAAAGGAAACACTTTGTTTGAACTATCTAATGCAAAAACATTGATAGATGTACCAGGATTTTTATTCTCAAATTTTGATATATCTTTCAGTGATACAGGGTAAGTAATTCCTTGAAAATTGTACCTATGTCTTTGATTTTCATAGTGTTGGTTAGGTTTATCGAAATGATTTGGTACAAACTTAGATGTCATCGCATATCTAAAATATTCATTATCTTGATTTTTTCACATTAATACATGATCTTGTATCCTTAAAGGAATGTAACTAGATCCCATTAGTCCATATCCATGTTTATGAACTCTTATATCTAATACTTCAATACTTGTAAGACTCCATCCGGATCCTCTTCCTTCGTGTTCCTGAATTTTTGTTAATATTTCTTCTATACAGTTTTCTACTATTGAATCAATGTTTGAACTTTCCATAATGGTTCGGTTTTTTGTTATGAATCCTCTTGGTGATAATTCTTCATGTACATTTATAAACATAGCTTCTAGTAGTAAACCAAATTTAAGAAAGTTCAATCTTTTCAATTCTTCTTTTAAAGTTTTACTTACGATTGGTTTTGCTTCTCTAATAAATTCTTCTAGCTTCAAGTTTTCATTTTGAATCTTATGATGCATTACTACTTTACCAGGTAATGCAAATACTTGTAGATTCGGTAAAGTAGTTGAAGATGTTGCTGTTATTTCATCTTGTTCATCTTGTTCTTCTTGTTCTTCTTGTTGTTCTTGTTCTTGTTCTTGTTCTTGTTGTTCTTGTTTTTCTTCTGGGTTGTTGTGAATTAGTTCTTTATGACAGTCTAATAGAATTTCATCGTGAAACGATTCTGAACATTTATCGCAACTATACATGTTGAGATGTTTACTCTTCCAAATTTCGCCAAGAAATGAAATGGGCTCTCATGTTCCTCCTTTTATAACGGTTCCCCCACCACTATTTCATCTTCTTCACTATCCAAGGAAATCAAACGTTTTGAACAAAAATATTAACCTTCTACAAACTAATTGTTCATTCTTGTTCTTTATTCCCATTGGAGTTTTAGTATATACTTCTTTATATTCAAGCTATAACGAACTTTCCCCCACCCAACTAATTCTAGTTACTTTTAGGTAGAAATGGCTAGAGCACAGACACTTGGTTAAACTAAATTTGTGCATGAATTAACTAGAGTTGAACTAAAAATTCGCATAAATTGAAAGTTAGTTCAAAACTAAAATTCGACAGTATTAAAAAAAACTCTAACAGTTGAACAAAAATAAACGTTAGTTCAAAATTGAAATTCAACAGTGTTAACCAAATTCTAACAGTCGAACAAATAGGTCAAGGTAATCCAATTTAACGCGAGAACAAGGAATAGAGCACTAAGTGGCATGTTAGTCCATTACCACAAAGTGATCTATTCCTCGCTCTCTATTCTACATCTACTTTTTTGGGTTTACTTATTTATATTAAAATGTTCAAATTTTACTATGTAGAATGTCCATTCTTGCTCTTCAACTCTTTGATTGTTTTTAGCAATTGTAACAAATATTCGTTAGTTTTCACCAAAGTCTTTATTTTGCTACATCCAATTTCAATAGAAGGTATTATAAGTTGTAATTTTATAAGTTCGATCTTTTCTTTCTTGCGAATTTCTCTCTTTTTTATGTTGTTCCTTATTTTTGCTGAAGATTTAAACTCCATGTTGTTTCTGCTAAAGCCACAATAATAAAAGTCTCTTCAAACAACCTGCATTTATACACATTCCCCCACCATTTTATAATCCCCACTCCTTTCCCCCTTCTTTATAGGATTTGAAAGGGATAGGGTGTAGGGTGGGGGAAGGGTAATTTTGTTATTACACTAGTTGTGCAAGAAAATAGCCGCCAGTGTCCACACCTTGTTCATAGCACTCCATCATAGATTGTGCCCACTGCAACATGCGGTCTCTGTCATTTGGTGTGACAAGGAAAGAATGACTATCACCATACAATATAAAAGAGTCAATTCGTACATAACATCCTGAGTCCAACCATTTATTAGCTTCAGCCATAAACTTTTCTATTGTATCAAATGGAAATTGTGGATCAATTGCTATGACTTTACGTTCTTCACTAAGTTCAACAGTATAATCATCATCGTCCTCATCATCTTCACTTTCACTGTTGTTACTTAAAGTGTCTTCAGATTGTTCAAAAACATCAGAAATTTCGGAAGAATTGAAATTTTCATTCAGATGAGGAGGCATTTTGAAGCAAGAAATATTGTAAACAGGAGAGACGAAACGACAAGAGCGGCGTGTAGAAGAAAAATGAAGGAGTGACCAACGCTTGCCCCGCTTTTATAATAGTATGCAAATGAGGGGTAGGAGCTGACCGTGACCAGTCATCGACCCAAAGGAGTGGGGGGAAGTACTTTTCTTACTACTCGGATGGAAGTAGGTTAGTAGGTCACAAGACTTAGAGTGTTAAAAAATAATGGGGGAGAAACACAACGCTATAACGCATTGTGTTTCTCCCCCATTATTTTTTATAGCAAAATTTTGAAAAAAACTATGTGAATTTACTTTTTACGCCCCCACCTTGTAATACCATCCACTTTGTGTCTGAGGAGATAGTCTTTAGAGTCTAACTCATGAACAGATTTCTCTTTGCGCAAGGACTCAATTACTTTAATATTATATTTTTTGCCGTTACAACTTGCCAAAATGTGTTCGTTGTCAATAACATTTTCAAAAAAATAAACACAACCTCTCTTAAGCCTATTTCCTTTTACACCAATAATTTTGGATTGGTATTCAACAGTGGGGGTTTCTATCAGTTGTGGTTCAGAAAGGTATTTCACGACATGTACACGGCAAAAACTTTCGTTTTAACACATTTCCTCCCACAAGCTGATCCTTTCTTATTTCCCCTAGAAAGCATTTCAGGGCAAGTAGTGGGACGTCTAAATGCCCTACGACGCTCTTCTTGTAATGATTGAAATTGCTCTGAAGGAGCAGGTTTAGGGGCTGGTTTAGGGGCAGGTTTAGGAGCTGGTTTAGGAGCTGGTTTAGAGGAATCAGTTTTGTGATAGGTATGATCTTCAGGTGTAGTAAGTGGTGGGGTAGGAGGCAATGGTGATAGTGGGATGATGGGTGTACTAAGGCGATGAACAATAGTTTCAATTGAAGGGGTATTAATACGGGGAACTGGCTTCTGCGGTGGCGGCATCATAGTTGATGGTGGTGCGGAGTTTGAAGGCGAAGGTGAAGGTGGTGAAAAAATACTGCGAAGTCTAGAAGTGTTGGTTGGCGGAAGAATAGCTCCAGAAGTTGAAGGTAGAGATGCAAGTTGATTCTTGTAGCAATCAGGAAGGTTTTTAAGGCGAAGAGTTTTCTTAGGTGCAGTCGTAGTAGAAATTGAAGTTGAAGTAGAAGTAGCAGAAGTAGTAGTTGGCAGAGACGACATGGTTAGAACTCCGAGTACACAGCGTGATGTCTGGAATCAGAATGAAACACTAGCCACAGTCGCCGCGTCTTTTATAACAATATGCAAATGAGAGGGGTAGCAGCTGGCCGAGACTGATTATTGACCTGGGAGGTGGGGGAAAAGGGGAAAGAGAAGGTATTTATTTCAAATAATTCGCATAACTTTTGACTAAAATAAGATAACCAAATTCTTCTTTTACCAAAATGTTTGTCTTACATAGACCTTTTCAATGATGTATCGCTTGTCCAAATCCGTCAATCCGTTATCAAGTTATAGCCATTTTAATTTTTCAGGTCATGACCGGTCATTCACCCGGAGTAGTGGGGGAAGGAGTGGGGGTAGGAGTGGGGGAAGGGGGGGGTGCTCCATTTTTTCGGGGGGGGGGTGCTCCATTTTTTCGGGGGGGGGGTGCTCCATTTTTTCGGGGGGGGGGAGGGTCATTGACCTTTCAAAAAGTAGGTCAAGGTCACTCAAGACTTATAAAAAACCAAGGTGATGGGAACAGTAATACTGTTCCCACCACCCTGTTTGCCTAACGGGTTCCCACTCCCAACCCACTAGTTACGTTCTGCAAGGGAGGCCCTGGTCCGTCCGCATCAAAGCGTAACGTCCCTGTCCGCATCAAAGCGTAACGCTAAATAGGGAAACTGGAACAGCTAATGCAGAAACGCAACTCTAACCCCACCCAAACTAATCCCACCCATCATATTCCTAAACAAAATGCAAAAACCTAGTCCGCTTACCTACAATTTGCGGATGTCCCACCCCTTCTAAGTGAAGTTCAACTGAACTTCTGAATTTACAGTTAATCTACCCCCTAACATCTAGCTGTAAGGCAAAACAACATTAATTATTAGTACCAACACTTAAAACTAACAACACATCATTATTAAAAACCAAATAATTCAACACAACCAAATACCTTCGTTATTCTTAAATTTAATACACCTTAATGCTAAAAACCTCTTAAAAATTAATACACCTTAATGCTAAAAACCTCTTAAAAATTAATACACCTTAATGCTAAACCAAACTTAAAAACTAACATCGCAATGCGCAATTTATTTCTTAAATTAAATACAACTAAACACACACACACATACCACATTGCATTAAAAAACGCAACGTAGTATAAGAAGTTCAAATATATATAGGCCTACTATATATTTGAAACCTCTTGCTGAGTCGCCATCAACCTTTCGCTATGAAAGTTTGTTGACGACTGACGCTAAGATCAGGCTCGTATTGCTCCTCGGATTCTCGAGTAGTGGGGGAAGTTGTTTCACTCCAGTACAGTGTTCAATCCAGTCCAGTTCGCAGCAGTGTAAAAGGAAGGCAAAGGAGTGGGGAGCGGCGCATGCGCAACAACACAAAACCAAGGTTTGAGGTTAGAATTATCCATGTGCAGTAGCGCTAAAGTGAGTAATACAGGACTAGGCGCATGCGCATAGCATAGACTGATTCCGATCCGGAGAACTCGTTGCATGCGCAGCAGGTTTGAGGTTAGAATTATCCATGGCAGCTGCCATGTTTAGTCTGGTTTCACCACATAGAGTCAGCAACCGGTAGTGACCGGTCATTGGCCTAGAAGGAGTAGGGAAAGGTGGTGACCGGCCATTGACCCGGAGGAGTGGGGGAAGGAGTGGGGGAAGGGGGGGGCTCCATTTTTTCGGGGGGGGGGAGGGGGGGGTCATTGACCTTTCCGGTCATTGCCCCAAAACCCCCTACTACTCAGGTGAAAGTCGGTCATCAGCGGCAGCTGCCCGGAGTAATTGCTATAAAAACCAGGTAGTTGGCTCGGGCATCTGCCCAGGGAAGTGGGCCGCTGCTAGGCTATAAAACTAGACTGCTCATTTGCGCCGCGACCATTAACTTACTGGCTTTCATGTTGATTGCATCGTTATAGCTACTACATTATTTACGTTCATTTACTTCTAACCTTACCACATAGTGTTTCATTACTACATATTGTTTAGTTAATTCTAACCTATAACTCTATTTTGTTAGTACATGACATTCTGTTTCATTTATCTCTTTATAACATATTTTATTTCTCAGTCTTCTTTTGACTTCAACATATAACACACCTCCTGTAATGGTTGCGCAGAGTTTAAAATTGAAACTGTTGCGAACACAACACATATTACAAAATAATTCTAAACTTTCAGTTTCAAAGTCTAAAACTAATTTAAGTAAAGTAAGAAAGCGGTACAGTTTTAACCCATTATACTCTTCAACAAATTCGCGGGTTAATGTTGATGATAGTATTATTCATGACATCTTGCGTTATATGTTACACTTCAACAATTTTGAACTTGTTACACCTATCGACTGTGTTCAACAAGTTTTTTTATTTTACCCCCACTATTCCTTATATAAGTGCTCTCACCACAATTCCTACTTTATACTCCTCTATTCTCTACAGCTGAGCTAAGATTTGAGGTTAGAATTATCCATGGCGGCCGCCATGTCTGGTTCAGTTTCACCACATAGAGTCGGCGACCAGTTATTGGTCTAAAGGAGTGGGGGAAGGGGTGGTGGGGGAAGGTTGCCGTTTTATAAGCCCTCTCCCTAGGCGGCGTTTCTCATTCGATCGCCAACTTTCAAACAATAAACACCTCTCCCATGGCACGAATCAATTATCCCGCTATCACCAACTACTTCAACTTAAAACTATTTCTGGTGATAGTTGGATAGAATTTTTAAAAACTTACTCTGGATGACCTTGACATATTTTCCACATCCCAGTTATAAGTTTGAATTTCAATTTTAAACTAACTCTTAATTTTTCTTCAACTGTTAGAGTTTCTTTAACACCGACGAATTTCAATTTTAAACTAACTTTTAATTTTATGCGCAAATTCACTTCACCCTAACGCCAACACTATCGCCATCTCCACCCCAACCTATATGCCATAACATATAACTACAGCATCTCATATATACCCTCTAACCCCCACCGGAAGCTATGTGACATGGCAGCTGGCGCCAGCTGCCAAGTCACGTGGCTCGGGGGGCACGTGGCCGGTTTTAAAAGTAACCAAATCCCACTACTATTGTTCATTATTTGATTCATTTGCTCACAGTAAGAAGTAATGCTGCAAGCTCGAACATGATGGATTCGGTAAGAAAGGTGATTTTTATGTTCCAGTCTGTCTCTGGTAAGTTAAAATATCTATCAGTGATATAATGTGAGAACGTTCTCTGAACTATCAAAAGCTTCTTTAATATCGTTACAATAACTTTAGAAAATGTCGAGGGCTGGTCAGGTGGAATGTAAATTGCATTCAAAGACATGAAAATAGATGGTTTGTCGTTAGAGCTACAGACACACATTATAGTATAGTACAAGAAAATTTATAATTCTTGATGTATTTTCCTCCTAACTGCAACAATGTCACCACCACCTCCAAAAGTTATTTATTGCTTGTTTCTGCAGAAGGGTCCTGGGTCCTTCATATCAATCATAGGTATCGAAACCAAGTTAAAAAAAAATAGATATATTGTCTGAGAGATTAGGTCTCACCAAGGACTACCACATTAAATACACACGATGCCAATGCAACTCTTTTGATCCTTTAAATTTAAACGAAGGCCGTTAAGAGGGGGCTAAAGGGTCAGTCCTGGCGGACCTTGTTGAAACTACCTGAATACGTTTACAAGCGTACTGAGAGCGAGAAACAATATCTAGTATTTGGTGTAAAACACTCTGGATACGCTGCTGCAATTCACCATGTGTGAGGCCCAAAATTTAGGTAGATGATAGTGAGGAAGGAGATTTGTCCGCGGAAAGTAGGCCTTTTAATTAAGAGGGGGCAAAATGGCCCCTCTCAAAACGTCATGCAGTGCTTCGCCTGCTCCAAGTTTCCGAGTTTATTTTAAGTCCGATAAAAGTGGGATTGGTTTTAAATGAAAGATAAAGACTTGGGCTATTTGGCTAACTTTTTGATTTTTTGATATTTTGAATCCACATCAAGTTATAATGTTTCAAAGTTTATCGAATCCCTTATAGTTTCATATGGATTCAAATTTGAAAAAATCAAAAAGTTAGGCGAATAGATCAAGTCTTTAACTTTCATTTAAAACCAATCCCACTTTTATCGGACATAAAATAAATTTGGAAACTTGGAGCAGGCGAAGCACTGCACGATGAAATTTTGGTTCGAGTGACCCCCGATACTGACAGCCTCTAGCGGCAGCCGCTGAAAACGACGGGCGCGCATGAATACGATCTACTTCCAACAGCTGATTGTAATTTAAAATGAATTTACATCTGTCCCATGTTCATTATGTTGTGTATTGTTTACAATTTTACATTCTGCACATGATTTCGACCCTTCGAATGTTTTTACAGAATTAAAGAATTAATTGGTTTATTTGGTTTATTAATTGGCTTGGTTTATTTGGTTAGAATTAAATTATTAATTAACCCTGGAACTGCCTAACAAATTTCTTCAAATGCCGGGGTATTTTTGGGCAATTTTCATGTATATTTTTAAAAATTCACAAAAAATATTTCCTACATGACTATAATGATGTATTATACATCATTTTTTTCAGAAAAGAACAAAGAATATAATGATAACATTTATTTTGAAAAATACTAACACATATCTTTGTAATTATTTTAAATATATATATAATGAAAAAAAATTTAAACGTATCCATATTTCATGGGTCATGTACAAATCACAAAAGAAGTGATACAGGATTTTCAAAATATACATTTTATAGCAAATTTTATCTACTTTATGGAAATAAATATAGTTTTTAAAAACTAAGTACAATTTGAAAAACATACTGCAAGTTATGGAGAGCGTATCCATAGTAACGGTATACTCCACTAGGAAAAAATTTGCACAAACACTCTCAAACAAATAAAAAATTATAAGTTGTAATACACTTTTTATTATTTGAACTAACCTAAACAAATATGAAAACTAAGGAAAACTCATTTTATTGTTATTCCAAATAATGGTAAAATAAATATAATGAATAACATTAATTGAATAATATTAATTAATTAATTAAATATAAATTAATTGATAAACATTAGTAATATCAATTCTTAAAAATTCAGTTGCAATTTTGAGAAACCACTTATTCAGCAAAAATCAGTTGTAAATTGTTAATTTCAAAGAAATAAATTTGAAAGATGTCTACACATATCATGTATATATGCATCAAAATTATTACAAATCAAAATTTAGCACACATATACTAATTTAAATATAAATCATTTCTTTATTAACTTTTCAATTTAGGCAATTCCCTTTGATATATTTATTACACTTTGTCCAAAGGCAAACCATATATACATGGTAAGTAGACAGCTTTTGTTATGTTGTTGTAAACAGTAAACAGGTTAACCTATGACACTACTGCACAGATGCAACAAAGAAGTAAAACAGCTGTTGAATTACCTGCTGCCAAAGTGATAAAACGAAATAACTCAAGTAGGAGCATCTGGAGAAACTCTTTGGCTTTACATTGACTATAAAAACAATTCGGAACAATGATCAGGAGCGTGTATATAGGGAAAAATTCAGATCGGTCACATTGTAGCCGTTGGCACTTCACAGTAGGGGGCCGGTCGGCTACAATGTAGACGACTGGCAGTTCCAGGGTTAATTAAAGCGTTTTCTTCTAATATGCAGAGGGGCCTCTAACCATGGTGACTCTTCTGGTAAACAATGAATGTAGGGTTGACCGGGGTAATTGTGAACGGGTTTTCGTGTTTTGACAAAAAACCCTTTTTTTAAGTACTTTTCATTACAAATATCATATTATAGTATATATATTTTTAATTCTACATTATTCAGGATACATTATACAAATTTTCAGGAAATTCCTCTGATAAACAAAATTGTTACAAGCCATTCACAATTACCCGGCACGGTATTGCAAATCTGATCAATTCTGGGGTAAATGTGAATGCCAACAGAAAAATTATTTAAAACACACCAAAAGTGAAATGGAGCAAATCAAAATAAAGCCCAACTAATTCTCTTCACATTTACCCCACTTTCAAAATTATAGTCACACAAAAGCATTCACAATTCCCCCTGGTTTAATGCAGGTTCGAGATTTCTTAAAATTGCGAAAAAATGCAAGGTAAAAAACATTAACCAAAACTGTATAAATAACATAAAAACGATATATTGCCATAACAACTTATGAAAAATATGAAAAATGTCAAAATTTAGTTCATTTTCACTAAAAAAATTCAAGAGAGAACTTTGTAAATTAACGAAATGAAACCTAGCCTAACCTAGAGAAGTGAAACAGTATTACTGCTCACTGTCTCCCACAGCTCCATTGAATACATAAGTAGTTTTGCGGGCTTTGTAAGTTGTTATGGGATAGGGGAGTACAGCAACAATGTCAAAAATAGCAACAGTAAACAAATCGTTTTCCTTGCACACAAATTCAGTTTTTGCGTTATTGGCACAACGGAAACCTTGCACTGTTATGTCACCATCATCAGAGTGAGTTAACTCTTTACAATTAACAGAATTTAACTCAGTTCCTGCAAAAAAAGTGCACTGCTTGTATTTTGTATTGAATTGGGGCAATTGTGAACAGCATTCACAATTACCGCTTTTTGTAATTCACAATTACCCCACAATTTAAAAATTATGGGGTAATTGTGAATTGGCAATAAATCCTAGAATTTTTATTGCAGTTGATAAAGAAACCTCTCATTCTTTAGAGCACTTCTCTAGAAGTGCTTTAAAAAATTTCTAAAAAAAAATAAATAATAAATTTATTTTTTAATTAATTTTTTTGTTGAGTGGCCGAGGTGATACACCAAAAAAAAATCTAAGGGTTTTTTCATGCTAATGGAAAAAATACTAATTCTTTGAAAATTAATAACAACTTTTAATTGTGTATTGAGAAAAGACCAAAAAACATGTTTTAAGTTGGTTTTTAATAATATTAATGTTAGTTTCTAAGTTATAAGCGGAGTTCACAATTGCCCCAATTCACAATTACCCCGGTCAACCCTAATGCCTTTATTTACAAGATTTGTTACTGGAGGGGCTAATGGAGGACATTTATTAGTGTTTTTAAACTTGACATTAATAAAATTCGAGGTCCCAACTCCTTTATGGTAAATTTTAGTAGTATAAATCCATCAAAGCAGACTTGGAAAGTCTGATAATTTATAATACAGTGTTTTGTTTGATTTTACTATGAACAGAATTGGTAAAAGTATTTAGGTTTTCTGTCATAGGAGTGTTTCTAGCTTATATTTTATCACTCCCTTCTGAATGTAGGCTACAAACTAAATTTAATCAGGCAACATTAATACGGATGAAATATAAAGCCATTTATTTCCCATTAGGCCTATAATCAAACTGCTAGTTTTTATAGCAGTCGCGGCTTTCTCTGGCGGTTATGATTGAATTTCATACATAATTAAATATATTTAAAATGCAAATAAATATTCTTGCATACGAATTTTATTGAAACTATAAAGTTCTGTGGGGCGGAGTTCCAAAGAACTTTGCAAAACCGTGTTTTAGTGAGCGCCTATGAGGAGCACAAAGAGGAACGTGTATGAAAAATTACAACCCCGTCAGCCATAGAGTTTTGAAGATTTGTGTTCCCATGATTTATTTTAAAACCGTTGTTCAATTTTCTTTGCAATACCAACCTGAAGAATTATTTGCCCTTCAGATGAGCTAGTTTGCTACGTTCACTCGCAACATTGAACAGCTGCACTTAATTTAAAATAAATAATTTGGGATAGTACTGGTAAAAAACGGCCAATAAACGGCTTTTGTTTTTATCCTTATTCTTATTTTGAGGTTCAAAATGTTTATTAACTTTTATTAATTTTTATTTTATTTTCATTAATTTTATATCACCAGTTTTAAACTAAATTTTATAGTTTTTTGACATAAAATAATATTTCTCCACTATATTGTTACTTCTTTTGAAGACTAAATTACGTGAACGTAATTTATGTTCAGAATTCATTACGATAACATAATAGCATAGAAGAGGTCATTTCAGTTTGAAATACGACTTAAACAATAGGAAAGGCGTTTAGTTAAACTTATGAAATCGAAATGTGTATTTGATTGTTTTATAAATAAAGCATCACAGTCATACCCACCTTAAAAATAAGAAAGTGCGTTGGTGTTCAAGCAAACTATCTGAAGTATTTCAAAATTACAATTTTTAAATTTAATCATGTAATAAAATAAAGGAAGTAAATAGATTGAATGTAATGTGGTCGTCGGCTAATTTGTTTCGTCATTTAAATACAATTTAAGACTTTAAAAACCATTTAGCACGTGACAACAACACATTCAGTGATCCTCAGAGGTAGGGCAGTAGGCCTACACGTAACTAAAACGTAATAACCAACATCCGTGATAACATTTTTCAGCTAAAACAATTAATTGGAGTAGAACGACAAAGTTGGAGACTGTTTTAGTCCCACTTTTTTTACAAATTTGAATCCAGTAGTGAAGTATGTCAGAGGCCAAGATATTCCGTGTTATCTGTACACGGAAGGAGAAGATAGGCAAAGGCTGACTAGAGCGACACGGGAAACGTGAAGGGAGGTAGTGGCAGCAGATGTAGAACTACATCCCTCCGCCAGCCGCGTCACAACTCAGTTAACTTGAACGGAACGAACCAGGAACGAACTGTGCTCCGGTAGTTTCAGCAACGTCCGCCAGGACTGACCCTTTAGCCCCCTCTTAACATTTTGGTAATATACATCGAGGTTTGACATTCTTATGAATTTTTATTTTTCTTACTATAAGGTACTGAATTGATGCATTTGATTGTTAAGTAATCCTCACCAGCCTTATTTTTTTATTTTATAATTTCTTTCGAAGTTTTTCGGGGTGGCCCTATATTCTTTAATTAATGAGTTCGATCCCGAGATGCAGAGACATCAGCTAGACAAATTATCACTTTGTGCTTGCTTGGCAGAGGATAAATTGAAACAAAACTTTAAAGCAGCAGAGCATCTTCATTCTTCATTCTAATCTTGATTGGATGTAGGGGTCTATCTTTTTCCTTCTTCCTGAACATTCCACTCTATGGGATGAACCAAAAATTAAGGCCTCAACACAGAGCAAGACATTTTTTCTATGAGAGCTTGATCGTGTTCCTGGTTCTTGGACACATTGGAGCTTTTACATTCAGGATCTTAAAAATATGGCATTACAAACTGTTTTATCACGATCTGCTACTTCAGAGATGATGATGTCCTCTTCATGGGGAAAAATCTGAACGCTTCATATCCCTCAACCTCCCAATTTCTTATGCTACATTGGTCATTTTTCCTTGTGATGAAATCAAAAGTGGCTTTAAACTGTACTTTTTCGGAAATTATTTTAAGTTGATCACCAATTTAGAAATTCCCTCAAAATAGGTAATTATTTCATCTTTCGATGCTAGGTTGTCAAATTTCGACAACAACGCATTAATTTTATCACTAATATCCATAATAGGATAGTTTCTCCTTTTGGTTACGTGTAATCAACTCGGACACATTTCCAAGATTTAGTTGTCTTGTTGGTTATCTTCTTGAATTATGAAGCAGAGAGCTTTACACACTCGAGATGATATCAGCAATTGAACTGACTATCACATTCAACCCCCTTTTCAGTCCCCTTTTTAAAACAAACCTTAGTCTACATATTTCAGATAAGATGCTGCAAATAAGATGCCATGATGAATGAAACACTTGAATTCATATAGTACACCTCTTTAACCGGTATGATATCATGAAGGCTGTGGCAGATTTTTGTGCAAAGATCGAGCTATATTACCTCTTCCCTTTATCTTTTGGTTACAGAGGTATAATGTTATCCCATGTTTTTTTCCGGCGGAATCCCGGAATTTGTTATTTTTTAGTCATATTATAGAGGGAATTTGACACATCCAGACTTACTAGACTTTTTAGGACAATTCTCTCTGTGATATTATGTGATAACAAACTTTAAAACAACTAAAATTTAGGATTTTAACTCACCTTGCATTTATTTATTTATTTATTAACCAACGGTCAGCGCCATTTACATAAATGTGTACATTATAATCTATATATATATAAGCGAAATCCCACTCACTGACTCATCACGAAATCTCAGGAACTACCAAGCGAATTTACTTGAAACTTTGAACATAGGTTAGTCTTGCCTCCTAGGTGCTCACTAAGAAACGATTTTGCAAAATTTCTTCAGGGCTCCGCCCCACACGTCTTCAAAGTTACCATGTTATTCTTATGGAAGCAACATTTTTGTATTGGAACATATGATTACATTAAAATATAATATTAATTTTGTAAACAGCTGTTATCATACAAATTATTGAGGGAAGATTGGTAATAAAAATCTAGAGAATAATTGCTGCGAGTGAGCTTAGCAACAAAGCTAAACCTGACGGGGAGTGATTACTGACTGACTGAAATCTCAGGATGAAATCTCAGGAAGTACCAAACGTATTTAGGCCTACTTGAAACTTCAAACACAGGTTCGCCTTGAGTAGTGTCAAATTGTTGGTGCTGGCTCAGTTCAAGGTCACCTGAGGGATGACGTCATCGAGGTCAATGACCTCACCGATGACGTCATCGATGACGTCATCGATTGCGTCATCGATGACGTCATCACCAATGACGTCATTTCGATGACGTCACACCCATGACGTCATAGAAATGACGTGCTGATGACGTCATCACCCCTTACGTCATAAAAATGACGTCACCGACGCCACTAAGGTCAAGGTCATGCCGAAACCTAAAATTTTTTGGCACTTTTGCCGTTTCTCGCACTACGCTCCGAGTTTCAGTCCGAGTCCCCGTGACCTTGACCACTTGGAGCGAATTTTCGACGAGAAACGGCAAAAGTGCCAAGTTAAACTCGAGTTTCTGACATGACTCAGCCTAAATGGGCAATCGGTTATCCCTCAGGTGACCTTGAACCAGCACAACACCAACAATTTCATATTACTGTGACCTTGAAAACCTAACAACGGAGCGCCGACACCGATGCGCACCCCACGACAGCCACCGAGTGACTGACTGTCAGGCTCTGTGTACTCTAGGTATATCGGCTTGAGAGACTAAGACTCTAAACTGTCAGGAATGGGAGTAACTAACTGAATTTTGCAAGGAAAAGTCATTTCATCCAATATTCTAAACAAATCTTCATCAGTAAAACTTACATTAGTCTGTTTGGTATAAAACTTAGGGTGTCCGCGCAACAGTTTGCGCCACTTAGCTAAAGTCGAAACCCTTTTGACTTTGAGTGGTGGACAGTGAGCAACTAATAAAGTCTTAACACGGCTAAGTTTCTTACCCAAAGCGTCCCGCGACATGGCTTCCCCTCACAAAAGTCCGCACAATACTGAGAGACTGCTTGTAGCGCATGAGTCAAGGGAAAAGAGGTGGGGGAAACAGCAGGAGTGGGGGAAGGTCACAGTGGTGGGGGAAGGTGAGGTTGTACGCTGGAGTAACACATCACTTGACCATGAGCTGTCCTACAGTGAACACACTGTTCTCTTGGCCCGAGTTGGCACTAGAAGAAACATTTCTGTACAGCTTAGGCTGTGAGAGCCGAGGAAGCAAAGTCAAAGTGGAAATTGTGTTAAACTCCAAGATGAAGAGTCTTCTAAATAAACTAATTGTATCCCTGCAATCCCCTATAACTTTAGAGAAATACCACTTTATAAAGCGACACCTTATTCTTTGGCAACACGAATTGGAAATGGAAAAGATCACAGTAAAATTAATCTAACTTAAAATTTGGACTGGACACTCATGGCGATACCAAGTGGCGTGCAAACGCCACCCTAAACATTACAAGTTAGGTTATTGAGCACCTCTGGTACGATAACCGACGTGCTAGAGTTAAAGTGTGATGACCTTGAGTCAAAACACTGAAATACTACAAGTCGATATCATCCCAGAGTTAAAGTGCAGTGACCTTGAGTAAAATCAGAGAAAATCCAAGCCATGTTAGTCCAGAGTTAAAGTGTAATGACCTTGAGGCAAAAACTTGTAAAACACTTACATGAACAGAGTCGAAGAGCAGCGATGCTTACCGCATGCAAGCCTGAGACATACTGGCTGAGCGCCGTCACGTAGCTTAGGGACTCGATTAGGGTGGGGGTATTGCGAACACTTAGAGTAGAAGTGTAGTGGGTGACCTTGAACCAGACTTAGAGTAAAAGTGTAGTCGGTGACCTTGAACCACCCCTGAGGGGCGCCCCCCCCCTCCGCCCCCGTCTCCGTTTTTTGGGGGGCGGACCCCCCCCCCGGGGGTGGACCTCCGCCCCCGGGGTGGACCTCCGCCCCATGCCGGGGGAGACCGGTGGGGATATAAGGCGGCCCGGCCACAGCCGGCTCGCAGTCCGCTCCCGAGCGTTGAACGTGAACGATCGGGACGGACCGCCATAGGCCTCACTAAACACTGAAAGGCGCCTTCACTGTTTAGCGAAGTCTACTCTAACTTTAAGACTTATTTCTAAGATTATTTCTAAGATATTGCGCTTGCGTTTGGGTATTGGGAAGTGTTTTATATGAGATTGTTTCACTTGTACCCTATGTCTCCTGTCTGTCTTGTTTGTCTTGTTTGTCATATGTGTTTAATGTGTATGTGCTTGTTCCAGCATTAACCATGTTGAGCTCATTTGTGTGTTGTAAGTGTGTTATATTTAACTAAAGTGTATACGCTTGTTTTAGCATTTCCCCTTGAGCGTTTTTCACGGCTCAAATTAAATTGTAACGACAGGGAACGGGAGTAGGCCCCCGTGTAAAGCCACTTTTCATAATTGTTAGGCTCCTGCCAGGCATGCAAAAGGTTGCGGATGGCATTTGGGAGCATGTCCGTTTGTACGCTGGCATGCAAAAGGTTGCGGCGGCCTCTGCACTCGGACGAGGACGTAAGCCACTAGGGTGTCCTCAGTTAGTTTCCTTTCTGGAAACTCAAAATTATGTAAATAAATCTTTGTTAGCTATTTGTGTTTTTTAGTCCCCAAGGCCCCCGAACATTCGTGGTTCGCCATGGATGTACGGGGGCCGAAATTTTTTAATGTCCGTGTGGCCTTGACCCACAAAGGACTTGTAAAAAATTTACTGCATTGCTAAATTAAAAATATTAAAGATTACGGGAGTAAAGTTACTTTGAAGTATTGTTAGGCTCCTCTCAGGCATGCAACAGGTTGCGGCTGGGGTTGTGGGAGTATGTCCGTTTGTACGCTGGCATGCAAAAGGTTGCGGCGGCCTCTGCACTCGGACCGAGGACGTAAGCCATTAGGGTGTCCTCAGTTTGTTTCCTCCTGGAAACTCAAAATTATGTAAATGAATTTTTGTTAGCTATTGAAAAGACAATGCAGTAAATGTTTACAAGTCTCGCGTGGCGAAGGGAACACGACATTGGATGTTGCCCTGTTGTCATAGTTGGGTCTCTTCGGAGGCTACAGCGATGACAACCCAAGTGCCCCACACCCCTATGGGGGTGTGGGGCTTAAATTTTTCAAAGTTTTCTGTGACCTTGACCTAAATATATGAAAGTTTTCAAAATCTTTAACAGTAAGGTTTTTATTAACACAGTAAATATATTAAAGTACTTTGTCTTTTAAACTTTAATGGGTAGGCATTACTAACACACAAGTCTGTAGTTGTCCATAGTTGGGTCTCTTTAGAGACTATAGCGATGGCAACCTAAATGCCCCAGGTGGGGCTTTATTTTTTTAAAGTTTTTACGTGACCTCAACCTAAATATAGTAAAGACTGACACTGCACCTCCACCCCCGCCCCCGCCCCCGCCCCCGCCCCCGCCCCCCCCCTCTCCCCTTCTCCACCTCCACCCCCTACACCTCCACCCCATACACCTCCGCCCCCCTCCCTCCCTACACCTCCACCCCTACACCCCCGCCCCCACCCCTACCCCTACCCTATACCCTTGGGTGGGGCTCACCCGTGGTCGGTGGGGATATAAGGCGGCCGGGTTGCACGCACCTCTCACTCGAGCTTCAGCACTCACACCGCTCACACCAACTGTTGCTCTCGCCAAATAGTATTATTTACTTAATTTCTATTTCAATTCTTTACTCTACATCTTAAAAAATGCCTCTTAAATTGAAAAACTATCCTCCTGCTTCTGCTGCTGCTTCTTCGGCTAACCAGTCTACTCCGCCTTCTTCGTCTGGGACCACTACGACGCAGTGCTCGGTCCTGCGGCAAGCGCTGGCTGTAATCACGACTGTGACCAGCCTTCTGCCATCGATGCCAGCGCTAACCATTACAACAGCCGCTGGGACCAGCCGAGGATTGATTTGCTCTCCAGCTGTCTCCCTTTCGTCGGACTCCAACTCGGATGCTGCCATATTCCAGACGGAGGAGGACGATGAGAAGAAGAAGAGGAAGACTGCAAGGCCGAAGTACACTCCATACTCCCGTACACACAAAATCCTTTCATACACCAAATCCCAATGTCCTCTACCTCTATCCCCTATCCCATCCACACCTGTTAAACCACCCCGTAGATCCATCTTTTCCCCTGACGCCCCCTATCCAACCATCAACATAACAACAAAATTTACATCACTTCCTACCATTTCCCCCGAACTTCCAACCATCGACCTAACACGTTCCCCCACCCCACCCAAAATTGTTTGCTCCCTTCCTCTTCACCACGTAAAGCGCTCTACTCCTATTCCTTCTAGCCAGCCTAAACCGGACAAGCTCCAAAACATTAAGGTAAAGTGTCCAACACAAAAACGTAAGCGCGTTGAGGTCCCTGCTGGCAAGGGTAAGAAATGCGATTACGCTTGGTTTTCAAGTATGTTTGGGGTTCTGTGTTGCCAGAAACTTGCGTGTTCAGGAGGAGACCGCTGCCAAAGTCACCTCAAAAAAACAGTCAAATTTCGGCAATTCAAACCCTACACTCTTTACATTAGGCCTAAAACGTCCAAATTCAGACATCCCCACGGCCCGCAACCGCGTGATATTAGAAGGCTAAAGGTTGATGAAAAATATTATTTTATTGGTCAAACCTATGGAGCGGGTAATAAGAAAGTAGAAATTGTTGTAAAAGGTGAAGGCCGCCTTTGTACAATGCAAGTACCACCTCGGATGGTACAAAGAGAATTTTTCATCCCTAAAGCCTATCTAATACGACGGGAAGGATGCCAAACCGTGTGGGAAATGGACTAGGACATGGGCCCACTAAAAAAAAAAAAAAATCAAAATTGTTAGGTTGTGTTGGACAATATTTAAAAGTCTTTTCCAAATTATTTTTCCAAATTTAGTCTTAACCCTCTTAAAGTAAGGGAGAGGGGTATTATACAAGTCAAATAATAAAAAAAAAAAAAAAAAAAAAAAAAAAAAAAAAAAAAAACACTTGACTTGTATAATACTTTAACCTGGCGGTGATGTAAAGTCACTGGGACAATCTCAAACCGTGTCCTTGAGGGTGAAGACTAAGTTACAAAAATCTTTAACAAATAAAAACTTAACTCCAAACTCTTGTAGCTTGCTACAAGTGTTTGGAGGTAAAAATTTTTCAAAGTTTGAATGACCTTGACCCATATAAATTACTGTTTAAAGTAAAGTGCTAACCTTACAACTAATGTCGTGTATCACGTGATACCCCCCACTCTAATGCTCTTACTAAGCTTGTATGAGCCGTTCATTTGCTTCAGTCTGTTTCTGTACTCCGTGTAAACATGTCACGGTACAATTACAAAGGTGGTGACTTCTTGATAGATCAACACAATGCTTGGGAAGTGCTAAATCGGCATAGAATGGAAGTTGAGTATTGTATAAGACGAGATGGGTCTACATTTTATCTATGTATTATAAACAACCAAACTCATATGTATGAACACTGGACAAAAATTAATTATAACAACATAGATGAGCTGTTTGCTTGGGCTTTTGAGGTGTGTAAAGGTATTGAAGAAATCAAAATGATGGGTGTGCTAAAGGTATGTAAAACCGATGACCGCGAAGACTAAGGAAAATTTATTGGAAGTCCTAAACCCCCCCCTCCTCCCCCGCCCCCACCCCCTCCCCCACCCCGCCCCCACCCCCACCCCCACCCCCACCCCACCCCGCCCCGCCCTGCCCCCCACCACTACAAATAGGTATATATAGGAGTGGTAATCCACTGCCCGCTCATTCAGCTTGCAACTGTTAAGCCGAACGTCTCGTACCATGTCTGGCAACGCTTCAGCTTCTGCTTCTAACTCCGGCTCAGGTGTTGGGCCGATCCGATCGGGGCCTTCATCAAGGAGTCGTGTCCGGTTCTCCGGCTTTGGTCCTGTGAGGAAGGAGTTGCGAAGCAGCGGAGCCTCTCAACCAACCACGACGGACGCATCAACTCAGACTTCACCAAGCATCATCGAGTGGTACAATGAAGTCATAGAGCAAAGGGACAGAATGCTAGAGAATACTCGCAGTGAGCTACTTCATATCCGGAGTAAATGGGAAAAACTAATTAGGAAGTGTGAAAGCCTGTTGGACAGTGATGATAGTGAGGATGAGAGTGGATAGGTGTGTGGGTAAAGACTTGGACTGGGACTTGTGTGTTTGTATGTATGTGTGCGTGAATGTGAAATACAGAGCGGGGGATAGATCACTCTGTGGCAATGGACTAACATGCCACTTAGTGATCTATCCCCCGTTCTGGTAATGTTTTTGGATGGCCTTGACCCACTTTACCAAGGCTAGCCAGTACCCCCACCACTGATAAGTGTATATATACGGGTATTGATGTGCAGTTTGGTTATTCTGCTTTGTACCGCTTAGCTGAATACTACACTTTTAACATGGCTTCCAACTCTCGGGCTTCTTCTTCTTCAAGAAGGCGTGCTGCCAACGTCCTGTCTGCTACTCGTGGACCTGCTCGACCATTCCATAGCATAACTGTTGCTCGGGCAAACGCCTGCAAAGCTCCGATGCTACGAACCTTGCTGGAGATGAGTCAAGACGGGCAAGGCTTGCTCAGTCCTCGTCAACGGCAGGAGCAAGAGAGGCGTACGGCGTACTTCAAGCTGCAGGCTGTAGTCCCCAGCTTGAAGTTAGGCGATCCTAGAGTGGCGAGCATCACCGAGGCTGCGGAGTATATATCACATCTCCATAGTGTTTTAGAAGTAAAGGACCAACAAATTGAAAACCTAAAAGAACAATTGAAACAATTTAACTTTAACCCGATGGAGTTTGTAGAAACGGACTTAGTGGTCTATCCCCCGCTCAAAGGGTAGCATTGGACGACCTTGACCCACTTATAAGCAAGGACAACCGGTTAACTGGTATAAAAGAGGGGGTCTGTACATTTTGACTTCATTCTGCTTTGGACTTTCCAGTAGAACGCTAGAAAAATGAGTGGATCTCTTCTTGGTGCTAACTTGGACAGGTATACTGTGATGGTGCATTATGAAAACTGTAGAGACATGTTGACGGCTGTGTATGAGTGTTTGGTGAGAAGGATTTTTCAAGAAAACTGCGAATTTATGTTAGCGTGGAAAAGAAACTTGTTTGTTGATGGTCATGCTACAATGCAAAGCATGAACCACCTCCATGTGTTAAAAGTAGGACATCATAATTTGGACGAACTGGACGATATGTTTAGGGAGCTGGAGTGTTTGATACATCAGGAATGTAAACCTTGTGAAATTGAAATTTTCAAATTGGATATGGAATTAGAATAAAATGTGTTAAACAGGACTCGAACATGGACTTGATTGAGGTTTTGTAGAACAGAGCAGGGGATAGATCACTTTGCGGCAATGGACTAGCATGCTGCTTAGTGGTCTATCCCCCGCTCAAAGGGTATCTTTACGTGACCTTGACCCACATAAATTGTATAGTTGGTGGGGGTATAAAAAGGGCAAACCAATTGGATAGATACACCACTTTCATACTATGGCTCCACTTGACAACACCGTGTTCCATCGCGACAGAATTCTTTCAATTCTGGAGGTAATACCTGTAGAAGTTATAGGAGCAGAGGACCAACTACCTGCGGTTGATCAGGAAGAGGAGGAGGAAGAAATAATGGATATTGAAACGGACTCTGACGAAGCTGGTTCAACGGACAATGAAGTGGACTTGCACGCCTACGAAACATTAGAGTCATCATCTGAGTCGGAAATGGAATTCCAATTGGAAATTGAAGAAGAAGAAGAACAAGACACTCCTCATCGTCCAATGGATAGGATGTTAGTTGCCAGAAGAATTATGTATTGTCATCGCTGCCTATTCCGTGATGAGGATGATTCCGACTCTGATGGTGATGTTTCACCTTTGTAAAAAGCTTAAACAAAAAGTTAAAAAAAGAATGTGAGCGGGGGATAGAGCACTTTGTAGTAAATGATGCTGCTTAGTGCTCTATCCCCCGCTCAAAATAATAATTCCAAATGGCCTTGACCTATATAAATTTTGCTCAAACAGACGTCTTTAAAAAAACTTGTACAAATTATTGAATCTAGACCAAATATCATCAATTTATCAAGCCTACTGATAAATTTATTACAAACGGTTGTGTAAAGGCTAAATTTAGCACATGATTGATAACCTGTTTCTATATGACGTCACTTTCCCCACCTATCTGCCTCGGATATAAAGGATCCCTGTGGAGCGCGCTGCTCATTATTGCGTGGACATTCACAGAGTGTGCATTCAAAGCCAAACTGTTTGAAATGGCTCTTTGCGACCTTTGTGGGGAAATCTTTCAAGACGAAGATCTTTTCACCCTACACAGAGAATTACATGAAGACGAAGATAAAAAGAAGATATTACCATGGATGAAATAGACTTAGACTCAATTGACCGGTTTTTGGAAGAGCACCAGAAGCAGACGGACTACTGGGACAGCTATCTACAGCAAATGCAAAGAAGAAGACCTAGTGTGATACAATTTGCCGGTGCTGGACCATCTACTGCTACAAGACCTATTGAAGAAGAGGACACCGAAGAAGAGGATATGGAAGAAGAACTTGAAGATGTAAGACAACTGCGCACCACGGCCTTGCCAGGACGAGTTGTAACACATTTCAAAATTAATAACGTTCAATTGGAACTGGAAACATTCATAACCCAGGCTAAGGAACTTGTTGGTCAAACTTTGAGGGAAGAATTACAAAGGCTAAATTTTATTAAATTTGGAATGGTGTTAGAGGCTATGTTTAACAATACTGATGGTGAAACAGCATTGAGAGCATTCATTACCAAAAATCGAACCCTTACCTTCACCTCCGACATTGATGATATTATTGAAGAATGCTTGGAGGAACTTATAACCAAACTCCAAGAACATGAAGGAAGAGGATCTGGATGGACTTTGTCATCAATTGAAGGTATGGATGTTAGGGTTCATAAACATGGATATGGTTTAAGAGGTAGTAGTTTTATCCCTCTACCAAAGAAAATCCAA
This sequence comes from Neoaliturus tenellus, assembly GCA_030545055.2. NCBI lineage: Eukaryota > Metazoa > Arthropoda > Insecta > Hemiptera > Cicadellidae > Neoaliturus > Neoaliturus tenellus. Next base: position 18,461 of record JAQYXR010000274.1, on the reverse strand, counting down.
AACACTAACTCGTGTAGAAATGTTCAAAATGAGGGTAATGAATGTTTCAAGTATGCAATGTTAACCAAGTATGTTAAAAACAATCCTTGTAGAGTTGGTAGAGAATATTACGAGAATGAACACCGCTACAACTTTCAAGGTCTCACCTACCCAGTTACCTTGAAAGACATTGACAAATTTGAAAAGAAAAATCCTGGCGTTTCAGTCAATGTTTTTGGTCTGGATGATTCGAACAACGTTTATCCTTTGCGGGTAGTAAAGGTTGAGCAAAGAAACCACACGGATTTGCTATTGATAACTAAGAGTGAAATTTCCCATTATGTATGGATAAAGGACTTTGAAGCCTTAGTTGTAAAACAATTGACCAAAAGAGTAAATAGGATTACAGTTTGCAAGAGATGTTTCTGCTTTTCTTGGAAAGATTCAAGACGTGGAGGATTGGACTGGTTATTGGAACATAAAAGACTTTGCAACGAGAACTATGAAGTAAAGATAAGTCTTCCACCGCCTACCCGAGCTTCAATACAATTTAACAAGACAGTTCACCAATACCGAATTCCACTAGTGGTCTACGCAGACTTTGAATCAACGTTAGTACCACAGGAGCTGCCGGACGGCGAAGTGACTAGAAGAACAAAATATCAGTTGCATCAACCCAACAGTTTTTGTTTACTAGTTAAATCAACCTTGTCTGAAAACCAATTGCAAGACTATGGTTTAACATCCACTCCAATACTCTACCGTGGTGAAGAAGCCGCTAAGTATTTTGTAGACCAACTGTACGATATTGCTGGAAAGGTTCAACGCTTGTTCAGTAATATTGTACCCATGGAACCTTTAAACCAAAATCAACAAGAAGAATACAACGTAGCGACAAGATGCTATTTATGCAAGAAGATGTTCAGTGAAGAAAATCCAAAAGTAAGAGATCACGATCACCTGACAGGGTTATACAGAGGAGCTGCTTGTAATTCATCCAATATAAATTACAAACTACCAAACTTTATTCCTGTCGTTTTACACAATCTTAGCGGCTACGACTCCCACTTTATTATTCCAGAGTTAGGAAGAGATGACGGTAAAATTTAAGTTCTTGCTACAACATTGGAAAAGTACATCAGCTTTTCAAAAACAGTAGGTAAAATTAAACTTCGCTTCGTAGACTCTTACAGATTTATGCCATCTAGTTTAGCCAAATTGTCAGAGAACCTAAGAAGAGAAGACTTAAAAGAAACCAGCAAAATTGTATCTGAAGATAAATTGGACCTAGTATTACGGAAAGGAGTTTTCCCCTATGATTATATAACATCTACAGAAAAGTTTGAAGAAACCAGTCTGCCACCGATTAAAGCATTCAACAGCAAATTAAACGAAAGTGAAATTTCCGTTGAAGACTACAATCATGCTTGTAATGTTTGGAACCAACTAAACATTCAAGTCTTAGGGGAATATTCTGACTTTTATATAAAATTGGACGTAACTCTGCTGTGCGATGTGATGGAAGAATTTCGAAACACCTGCTTCTCCGCCTATGGACTGGACCCTCTACACTCGTACACATCTCCAGGATTAGCATGGCAAGCTATGCTAAAGTCAACCAACTGTCGACTGGAACTTCTAACGGATATTGATATGGTGCTCATGATGGAATCTGGTGTACGGGGTGGTTTGACACAAGCTGTAACACGTCATGTCAAAGCCAACAACAAGTACATCCCCGGCTTCGACGAGCAAAAACCATCGGTCTACCTTGGCTACTTTGACGCAAACAACCTTTATGGTTGGGCAATGTCAAATCCGCTTCCCTACGCTGACTTCAAATGGATCGACCCGGCCACCATCGGAGACATCTCACAGATTCCAAAGGATGGTCCAAAAGGCTATATTTTGGACTGTGATTTTGAATACCCGGAGCACCTTCATGACCATCACTACGACTTGCCTCTCCTAGCCAAGACTGAAGTTTCACCGACAGGAAGATGGCCAAAATTGATGATGACTTTGGAGAATAAAGATCGCTATGTGGCTCACTACTGGGTAGTTCAACAGGCTCTTGAATTGGGTCTACGTATAGTGAGAATTCATAGAGCAATTATTGAATTCACCCAGTCTTGTTGGTTGAAACCATATATTGATTCCAACACTACAAGAAGAGCTGCAGCGACAACAGCATTTGAAAAGGACTTCTATAAATTAATGAACAACGCCATCTTTGGAAAAACCTTGGAGAACAAAAGAAAACACAAAAATGTAAAATTAGTGAGTGATCCTAGGAAATTGGAAAAATTAGTGCAAAAACCAAATTTTGGAACATCCATGATTATAAACGAAAATCTAGTCGCTGTCAGTATGAAGAAAACAACAATAGTCATGGACCGTCCGTTATACATAGGTATGTCGATTTTGGACATCAGTAAAACCCTGATGTATGATTTCCATTATAACAAAATGGTTAAACACTACGGAAGGGAAAACATTGGAGTCGCATACATGGATACGGACGCGTTTATCTACTGGATAAAGACTTTGGACATGTATGAAGACCTAAGGACTTTTCCATACAAAGAAGATTTCGACTTTTCTGACTATCCGAAGAACCATCCAAATTTTAATGAAAGAAATAAAAAAGTAATTGGAAAATTCAAAGATGAAGCAAATGGAATGCCTTTAGAAGAAATAGTGGCGCTGATGGCGAAATTGTATTCATTTAAGATGTACCACGAGAACAACACACCGACAGTCAAGAAAGCAAAAGGAGTGAAGACATCTTATTTGAAAAAACACGTGACATTTGACCACTACAAGACTTGTTTATTTGAAGATACTACGATATCAGCAACATTCAACAATATCCGAAGCTTCAAGCATCAAGTCTACAGTGTCACCGAAATTAAAAAAGCACTGTCAGCTCGGGATGATAAAAGACACATTATGCCCGACAAAATCCACACTCTTCCTTTTGGCCACTACTCTCTAAACCCTATCAACTTGTAACCTATTCTTCGTCCTTCTACAACTTTGACCTTATTCCTTTTTCCTTCCGTAAAAAAATGGGGAACACGGCAAGTCAAACGCCGTGTTCCCCATTTTTTTACACAAGTTTGGATGACCTTGACCTATATAAATGATGTGAATATTTAAGACAACATTCATTGTGATTATACATGTGACACAACAAACATTGAAACCTGCAATATGAAGGACTTGAAGCAACAAATTGTCAACGAACTTCATAAACCTGCAAGAAGAAAGTTTCCACGAAGAAATACGGTGATAAAAGGGATTAATGATTTATATCAAGCAGATTTAATCGAAATGATTCCTTATAGCAAACAAAATAAAGGATATAAATACATATTGACTGTTATTAACTGTTTTTCAAAAATGGCTGATGCTTTACCGTTAAAAGATAAAAGCGGCAAAAGTGTTACAAAAGCAATGGAAATAGCTATACAAAGAGACAAACATACTATTAAACATTTACAAACAGATGATGGAAAAGAATATTTTAATAAGGAATTTGCAAATTTAATGAAAAAACACAATATAAACCATTACTCAACCAATTCAGAAGTAAAAGCCTCAATAATCGAAAGATTCAACAGAACTTTAAAAAGTGCAATGTATAAAATGTTTTCCAACAGAGGATCGCACATATGGATTGATATGTTACCAAAACTTATAAACGATTACAATAACAAATTTCATAGGACTATCGGGATGAAACCAAACCAAGTAACTAGTAAAAATGAAAACCTTGTATTAAAACGTATGAAAACGAATACTAAACCAAAAGTTGAAAAACTAAAGCCTAAAAAATTTAATGTGGGTGATAAAGTGCGAATAAGTAAATATAAAGGTGTATTCAGTAAAAGATATCTGCCAAATTGGACCAATGAGGTTTTTACTGTATTCAAAGTACAACCTACAGTACCTGAGACATATATTTTAAAAGATAATAAAGGACAATTGCTTGAAGGAGGGTTTTATGGACATGAAATGTTAAAATCAACAGTAGGCGATGTATATTTAGTTGAAAAGGTGTTGCAACGGAAAAAAGATAAGGTCAAAGTACGATGGTTAGGATTTAATAAGACGGAAGATTCTTGGATACCTAAAAAGGATTTGATATAACGATAGAGAATCATTTTAGGTTGAACCATTACAAAGGATGGAGATAGTACCACAAAAAGAGAGTTTTACTATTAATAATATAGATGAACTCACAGTGGATAATTCAGAATTCAATAGTGGGAAACATGGCAATTTGTTACCAAACACCGTTCGTTGTCTGGTTACCGGACCTTCCAACTGTGGAAAAACTAATGTAGTATTCAATTTGATTACAAACCCTAAAGGATTACGTTTTAACAATCTATATGTATTTTCAAAATCACTACAACAACCAAAGTATCAATTATTGGAAAAGATACTGACTAATGTGCCTGAAGTTAAATATTTAAAGTTTAATGCAAGCGAGAGTGTCATGCAACCACAAGAAGCTAAACCATTCTCCGTGTTCATATTCGACGATGTATCTTGTGAAAACCAAAACACAATAAGAAATTACTTCGCTATGGGTCGACATAACAACATAGATAGCATTTATATTGGTCAAACTTACAGCAAAATACCAAAACAACTCATTAGAGACAATGCAAACATGTTAATTGTATTTAAACAGGACGAAACCAACCTAAAACATATATATTTTGATCATGTAAATGCGGATATGACATTTGAACGATTTAAAGAGTTATGTGGAAAGGCTTGGGCTGAAAAGTATGGGTTCCTAACAATTATGAAGGAACAACCGCTAAACAATGGTCGATACAGGATAGGATTTGATAAATTTATATTAATACATTGAACGTGGTATAAAACATTCATTGTTGTACAACACGTCTTGCTACAAACATGGTTAACCAAGAAAAATTAGTAAAAGAAATAAAATCACTTAGTGATTCTATTCGGGCTAAAAACAGAGCATTGAAACTAGGTATTAGCGAGAGGGAGAAATTCCTTGAATCTACTTTTAAACCTATTACTGAACCCTTGAAACAATTAAACAAAAAATTTGCTAAACCTGTATTGGAAGGAGATGCGATTGCACCTATTACGAAGTTTGAAAGAGAAAATGTAAAATCAGAAGATTTTAGTGATGAAGACCCGGAATCCTCTACATATAGTGGTTTTACCGGTGGAGAACCCGAAAGAGAGCTAGAATCACCGGACTATAGTGGAATAAGAGAATTATATGAAGTAAAAGCCAAAAGAGGACATGAAGTTGTATCAACTGCTAGTGAAGAGGAAAAAGAAGAAGAAACAAGGGAAGGTCCGTCAAACATAAGCTTGTTGGGTGAAAACATTCATAACAAAGGACCTTTAGGAAGGAAATACATGATAAAAATGTTAGCTGGAACAAATCCTAATAAAAACTACCATAGTTATGGAGTAAGATTAACAGAAGACGGTTTAATGGTTGGTAATAGCCCGGTAAACATTGATGAACATGATAATATTATTGTTGGTGATCAAAGATATAAGGGCACAAGGGGATTATTTGAATTATTTTTTGAAAATAAGCCTTTAGAATTGTTAGTTAAAGAAAAAGACATAAAAGCATATAAACAGATTTTGGAACAAACTAATGCATACAGGAGGAAATATTCAGCTGACCAACCTGTTTTTAGATCAAAGTCTTTAAAATATAGAGAATTTGTATCCAAGTTAATACCAACAACGAGAAGACAACCAATGCCAATAATACCAAGAAAACCTGTAAAACGAAGGTTTGTGTCATCCACTTTGGATATAAGTGCTCCAGAACCAAGAAAAAGAAACAAATCTGTTACAGGTACAGGTTTAATGAAGAAACTATATAACACAAATGTGATTTATTACAATAATATCAATAAATTGGTGGATAGAATGAAACTAATACATGAAGCTAAAGAAGCGGGTCATACTGGATTGGAAAACGAATGGGTGGCTTTAGTGGATGAACTCCGAAACCGTGGGGTAATCTCATAAAAATGCGTTACTCCCTAGATTACTATTCAGTTGCACCATGAGTGTCGACAAGTTCGGACGGTATTCCTCAGATGGATTATATTATGCGAATAGTTTAAAAAGAAGTGCTGGTTTACCACAAACACCTGAAGGAGATTATGATATTAGTAATAAAAGGTTAAAAAACATAAAGGATCCTACAGACGAAAATGATGCAATAAATTTAAAAATATTAAAGGAAAAGATATCACCAACATTAAGACTACAAAATAACACATATGATGCAGAAGATCATAGAATTATCAACGTTGGTAAACCAAATCAAAACGGTGATGCAATAAACAAAGGTTATTTGTCATCTGAATTAAAAAATACGTTAAGATTCAATGGGAAAACGTATAGTGCTAACAATAAACGTATATCCAACGTAGATGACCCTAAAGATGCAAAAGACAGCGTAAATAGACGCTATTTACATTCCTTGATACCTGAAAAGACAAAAGATGGATTTTCTTTTTATAAATTTGTTATTAATGATATAGGTTATCCAAAAACTGAAAACGATGCTGTAAATCTAAAATATATTAAAGATCATTGTATCATACGTGATGTAGGGGTTATAGATTGTTTTAATAATTGTTTAGCAAATGTTAAAGATGGTTCGGCGCCATCAGATGGTTCAACAGTGGGTCAAATGATGGAAACCTTAAAACAAGAAACAACCTCTTTTGTAAAACAAGATCAAGTAGTATCGAAGCAAGGGGATGACTTTGTTCAAGGTAATGAAAAATTTAATTTATTAACATACAAAAATAATGCTTGGGATTGCATGGGTAAAGGGTTATCAAATATGAGATTGGGTTATACTGCTCAAGATGCAGCTGTTTTATCACAAACCGTACATCTAGATCCAGATCATTCTTTTAGATTTTTTACATGTAATAATAAAGTAATAAAAAACTTGCATAATGGAAGAGATCCAAATGATGCTGCAACTGTAGGACAAACCATCACAACATCATTAAAGGATAGTAAAGTGTATACGAGTAATAATAAACGTATAACAGACCTTAAAGACCCTGAACATGTGGATAATGCCGTCACTGTTAATTTTCTTGTAAAAGTTTTAGGTAATGCGTTATTTGATTTACACAACCATTTTACATCGGATATTCTTCAAGGAAAAACGAGTCATAATACTTTTGCTGAATCCTCTAGAGGTGGTTGGATTAAAAGGGAAATTTTTAATAAATACTTTATTAACCCTAATACGCAAAAATTTAGATCATCAGATTGGGGTGATATTGATATTTAATATAAGATCACAATAAACGACTTTATTTATGTCCAACTCGTCATAGAGGTAACACATAAGTTGTACATTTTGATTATAAAAGGACAATAATGACGTTTCAGTACATCAGTCCATATCGTGACACTGTAAGGAAAGGAGGTGGGATCACGTCCACAGCTGTTTCTCTGTTAAGTAAAGCTTTAAAACGACTTCCAGTAGGATCCATTGTAAATAGAGCAATAGACGCATTACCATACGAATTCCATATACCGGGAGGTTATCAGTATTGCGGACCAGGAACTAAATTGAAAAAACGACTGGAAAGAGGCGATCCTGGCATAAATAAGTTAGATCAAGCTTGTAAAGAACACGATATCGCATATTCCACGTTTGCCGATTCAAAAAACAGGTCGATTGCAGACAAAAAGCTTGCGGACATAGCTTGGCAACGAGTAAAATCAAGTGACGCTAGCATAGCAGAAAAAGCAGCAGCTTTAGCAGTAACAGCAGGTATGAAGGCTAAAACAGCAGTAGGAGGTGGAAGAAGGAGGAGAAGAAGGGTAAAAAGGAAGTCCACAACAAGAAAACATGGAGGAAATATAAGAAGAAGACGAAGATCTACCAGAAAAGGCAGGAAGAAGCCCACCGTGTGGTCAATGGTAAAAAACGGGGCAGGTCTTTACCTAAGACCTTATCGTGCGTATTAAATGAAAGAAATCAATTGGTTATACCACATAAAGCGTTAACTAATGTTGAATTATTTAAATATATTTCCTCTTTAAAAATTCCATTTTTCCGCGGAGTATTCATGAGAAACAGTTTACCAAAGAAAATGTGGCAAAATGAGACTGGAATTGTAAATTTGGATAATACTGAAGGCCCTGGCACCCATTGGGTTTGTTATAAGAAACTAAATAACAATGTATATTATTTTGATAGTTTTGGTAATTTGCCACCACCAAAAGAACTTCAAAATTACTTTAAATCTGCTAAAAACATATATTATAACTATAAAAGAGAACAACCTGATAATACTTCAATATGCGGCCATTTATGTTTGGAATTTCTAGCTAAAAGTATCAGTCATTATTGAGATGTCTTCCTATACGGTATCATTAACAGGAAAATCGTCCACTTTACGAAGTATCCTGTTTCCAGCGTTACGCTTGCAAAAAGGAAGATTTTGGGAGGCGGCACTATTGGATTTTACAACTTACAACTCTATTCCCAATGTTACGGAAGGTAAAAATAATGTATTGCATTATTATAAGGGAAAAGATGCCAGTGAGAAATTTACAAACTTACAAGAGTGCAGGTTACCCACAGGTTCTTATGAAATTGATCATATAAATGAATTTTTGCAAACTAAAATGGGAAAAGACAATATAACATTAAAAGGTAATAATAATACGATGAAAGCTGAAATTACTTCCAAATATTATATAGATTTTACTCAACCAAACTCAATTGGTGATTTATTAGGATTTTCCAACGATGAGCCTGTTTTAGAACCAGATATAACACATTCCGGTAAGAAAACAGTAACAATATTAAAAGTCAATAGTATAGACATAACTTGTAACATTATACAAGGAGCTTACAGGGATGGGGCTAACACCCATATCATACATACATTTTACCCAAGTGTACCACCTGGATTTAAAATTGTTGAAAAGCCACAAAACCTGGTATATCTACCGTTGAACACCACTTTCATTTCAGACATCGTGTTGAGCGTGTTGGATCAAGACGGTAACTTGGTAGACTTCAGAGAAGAGCCTATTACGGTTAGATTACATTTAAAATCTACACTGTAATACAAAATCATGGGTTTAACATTTAAAAGCGAACAACCTACGGGAAACCGCATTAGTAGCTCTTCAGCTGTGGAGGAGTTAACACGTGAGAACATTCGTTTCTTAGAGAGAATTGGATTAAAATTAACCGATTATGGATATACTGGATATAGCACAGGGTCCAACATTCGACGAAACACTATGGGAAAAAGAATATCACACCCACAACCCTTACACTTCATCGAAATTAAACAATAACGATGAAATTCGTATCCCCATACAAAATCAAGACATTTACACACTACCATGTGAAAGTTACTTGTATATTGAAGGAAAAGTTACTAAAAAGGATGGTAAGACTACTGGTACAAAGGTTCCATTTATAAATAATCCAATGGCTTTCCTATTTGATGAAATTAGATACGAAATATCAGGTGTAACAGTTGATTCCACTAAAAAAGTAGGTATTGCAACAACTTTAAAGGGGTTAACATCTATATCACCTAATGAAACAAACTTACTACAACCTGCAGGATGGGTTTTACCTACAAATGACACAATCAGTCCAGATGCAAAGGGATATTTTGATTTTCATATTTCATTACGTTTGTTGCTTGGTTTTGCTGAAGACTATAGAAAAATAATATTAAATGTTAAACAAGAATTAGTTTTGTTGAGATCTTCAAACGATAAAGACATTATTAAAGCTGTAGACGGTACAACGGATGCAGACTTAGAATGGAAATTAACATTAGACAAAATTGTATGGAGAGTTCCACATGTTAAATTAGCTGACGAGCATAGGATGCTACTATTAAGAAAGTTAAAGGCCGATCGTGATATTGTAATTCCTTTTAGAAGTTGGGAATTCCATGAACATCCCAGCCTGCCAACTACGGATCGTCACACTTGGACTGTTAAAACATCTAATTATGTGGAACGAGCCAGGTATATTATATTTGGTTTACAAACAGGTAGAAGGGACACCATCACCAAACATGCAGGCCAATTTGATCATTGTGACTTAAAAAATATTAAAGTTTATTTGAATTCACAATTTTTCCCATACGACAATTTAAATGTGTCATTCGCTAATAAAAAGTACAGCATATTGTACGATATGTATGCAAGATTCCAAAGTTCATATTACGGTAAAACAAATGTACCTTTACTATCACCAGAAAAATACTTAGATGGTTACCCTATAGTTGTAATCGATTGTTCTAAACAAAATGAATCTGTAAAATCATCAAGTGTAGATATAAAAATAGAAATGGAATTTAACGCAGCTATACCGGCTAATACAACTGCATACTGTTTAATTCTACATGATAAAATCGTAACATACACACCTTTAACTGGAATTGTTAAAAATGTATTGTAAATACCGGTTTTGTTCCATTCCGCGAGTATAAAAGCAGAGCGTACAGGCCGCTCCTCATCAGTTTGTTGCCTACTGTTGTATGGGTAGCATCGTATTCAATATGGCTTCTCCTAGTGGTACACCTGAAAATGTGGTAGATATTGAGAAGGAGATATCTGAGTTTTTAGATCTTCAAGGTCACCAGGAAGGAGGTGAACAAAACGTTTGCGGACAACTTCACGCCAGTAATAATGTTGAAGAAAAAGGTAAAAGAAGAAAGAATATACAAAAGAGAAAAAGGGATATTGAAGATAATATTTCTCCAAACATACTGAGTGAGGTATTTTTGCGAATATTTTACCCAATCTCTTCCAGTTTGGACAAAAGTGTTTTAATTGGTGTTATGAAATCGACAGATTATTCCCCTACTGTAATTTTAACTCATGGACCCAAAATGATTTTGTTTACGGACAGTGCTTGGGAATCATTTATGAAACACTTGCATCTGCTAGAATGCTATTTAAGTAGTAACATGTTTGGAAGAAAGACAAGAGTAGGACTTTTAGATTCAAATGTGGAAATCGATATTATTAAACAACGTGGTGATCATCAGCTGAGGTTTAGAGACACAACAAGACATGATAACAAAATTCAACTTAATCGAGAGGAGTTTTTTATTTTAACTTGTGCGACTGAACCTATAACAAGATATTTGAGACAACTGGTGTTTTCAAGTTCGATTATTAAAGATTATCTGGAAGACACTTTGGATAAACAACCGGACGCACCTATATTATACGGACCTGTGGATACTTCTATATTTAATAGAGTTCCTCATGAAGTACAGATGTGGAGACAATTGGAAAAGTACGCTCAACTACATAAGAAATCAGTAAAACAGGAAGAAGAAGATGGAGGAGAAGAATCAAGTGTTAGTGATGAAAACGAAAACAAGGAAAATATAAAGATGGAAACTTAAATGACAATGGTTAGTTTTTAAAACAATAACCAACATTTTGTGGGGTTAGGCCTATTGGGGACGGTGCCCACGTTAAATATACACCAACGCGCCAACAACTGTACGGCCTGGTATAAAAGTAGTACCTACCGTGGTGTGGAAATCAGTTGACCTCCTGACTTCGTAATGAGCAGACGTGTGACCTTCAAAATGGACAAGGGAGAAAAAGAACAAGTAAAGTCCAAGCCTGGTATTATTGAGTTTCAAGCGTTTCGTGGTAATGATGATAGATTCATTATAAAAGAACTTGTGTTTTTGGACATGAATACAAGTGTTCCTTATTCGTTTTTATTTAAACCACCATGTTCTTATTCGTCTTTAACTAGTAAAGCCTCTACTACCAACAGATGGATTTCGAAACACTTCCATCATATCGATTGGTATGATGGTTTTACAAGTTACACGGACTTGTATCACATTATGCATCACTTTTCAGACAAGTTTACCAATATTTACACAAAGGGGCTGGAAAAGAAAAGATGGATCGAAGGATTTACTCATGTTCCGGTTAGTGATGTGGAATTGGATAAAAATTATCAATACATGCTGGAAACAATATGTATTTGTACAAAAAGCCCAGAACATGATAAAGATAGACATTGCGCTTTGAAAAATGCCTATAAACTCGCCTCTTACCTTCAAAGTGGGGAAGTGGGGAGTGGTGGGGGTAACGGAGAGTATATAAGTGAGGAGCAGACCGGGACCTGGCATGAGTATTACTCGAGATTCCGAGACGACAACATCTCCGAGCAAGAAGACGATATGTAACCAGACCATGGCATCTCACCAGTTCCTTCAAACTTTGGTCGAGCAGTTCAATGCTCACTCCAAGTCAACAATATTACCTGTGAAGAAGTGCTCTGAACTAAAAGATGAAAAGCACTACATAATCCATGCTATGAAGAAGATGGAGACTACAGTTGGGGAAGCCATCTGCTGCAGTCTCAGCGAGGCACCGTTTACTCCGGGGGATGAGCCCAAGTTCCAGGTGTACCTGCCCAAGAGATTCGTCCATCTTCTACAAAACGAGGACCTTCGCTCTATTCAACCCGGCTGTCTATACCTGGTGTCCCACGGCTGCACAGGTAGCAACTCTACAGAGTTGACCATCCACATTGCCGACAAGCAGCAGTGTTAGATTTAAGTTTTAATGTTGTACATATGTTATTGTAATGTTTTATAAATAAATCATAAAAGACAAAAAAATAAGAAAACAAAAAATGCAACATATCAATATGTGAAGTTTGTCACGTATTGATATGTTGCATTTTTTTTAAACTTCGCGGGTGACCTTGACCTTTGACCTTTGCATTTCACAATTACCCCCACTACCGTAATTACCCCCACTACCACACTAGGATTCAAACCTGCTTGGATGCGAAACACGGTCAGTCTGTTGCCAACTAGCAAACGATGAGCACCTTGTACGAGCTTTGCTTACAACGAGTTATAACTGACGCATCTTTATTCCAGACGGCTTTACAAGATAATATCCCTATAACAGTAAAGCAGGATATCGAAGAGTACAAGAAAGATAATAGAGGGTATTTGGGATACTCCTGGTATAGGTTCCAAGACGGGGAAAAGTTTTGTAGGTCTTGTGGCGATGCTGCCGTCAGAGACCTTCGACGGTTCGTACAGGAAGGTGGTAGAAAACAGTTCGGATTTCTAGCACCGATGTTTAGATTTGAAAACTACAAGGACACCTGTGCTATTTGCTCCATCCCATTGTATCGATGGAAAAAGTTTAGAAGTGTTTAATTGGATCTTCCATACCCCCACCACCGTTACCCCCACCACTTTTTCATGTACCTCCAAACGCTGTGCCTCGGCTTCATTTTTACTCCAGCAGCCAACCTAGCAACATCAGGATGTCTCTGAACGTCAGTTGCGCAAGTTACGAGGAGGTGAGCATCAAGACTCAGCAGGAGCTAAACGACTTGTACAAGGAGTTGCAGCTGATGGTGGCACGAGGCTACCGTATAAACGTGCAAGTTTACGCTTGCAATATACGGAACACCCGGCAGGCAAAGGAAGAGCCTGGACACTCCTCGTCAGCTTCCTCACCGACGTCCATGAAGACCGAGCCGGACAACTTAGATTACTTTAGCTGACTAGCAGTTGTATTTCTTGTTCTAACCATTGTAGAATATGTTTATTTTTTCATTATATTAAAGAAGTAAAAGAGCAAAAACACCTATCTTGTTACTGACATATTAGCTCAGTAACAAGATTTTTTTAAAACACGGTTTGAATGACCTTGAAACTTCCCCCTCCACTGCTTTGCTACCCCCACCACTTGACTATTGATGTACATGGCACATCACAATTGGAAACCTCATTCCATCTTCAACAGCCAAACCGACAACATCAACAATGGCAAACCTACCAACGGATAAAACATGTCCTCACGTTTGCTGTGACTTCGTCCATGAGTTGGAGAAGAGGATGCAGGAGAGGGTGATACGAAGAAAGCAGATCCACTCAGAAAATATCATGATAGTCAACGGCTATCTTTTATTGTTCGGCCTTATTATGGTTGTACTTTTCATACTGTATGGCATAGTCACATGTGTCGGCAAGGTTGCAGAAGAAAACGCTCGCCACCATCAATTGGAAAGTTTCAATGTTACTTTGTAAGTTTTCCTTTTTTTAAAACTCCGTTTGGATGACCTTGAAAATTCCCCCACTACTCCACCACACCCCCCACCACTTCACCATGTTCCTGCATGAGCATCACATCAATCGTCATTCCTTGTCCGACAAGCAACCATGGCAGACAACAACACCATCAGCCAAGCTGACTCCACTACTGATGTCGGTACAAGTACGGGTTGGACACTGTCGATCGATAGTGTACACTATTTGGAAACAATTTGCGAACGGATGAAGGAAATACTGCGGGACAACCCTGGGATCATAATACAAATGAATTTAAATTATGATTGGTCCCAAGTTAGAATGCAAGGGGACGATAACAACGGTCAACAATCTCCACAATATTCGCCGATGTCCCCGATCTACCCTTACGGCGAGTCTGACGTTGATGAAGATGAGGCTAATGAGGATGTGGGGGACAACGAGGCTGAAGAGGAGTAACCTTCATTGCTTTTTTTTAAAACCCAAATTGGATGACCTTGAGAATTCCCCCTCCACTATTTCCTTTTTTTAAAACCCAAATTAAATGACCTTGAAAATACCCCCTCCACATACTTTTGGTTTACCCCCTCTACTTTTCAATACTGTTACCACAGTCTGTAGCTCACATCATTCCTTGCTTAGCTATCATGGCGGACAGCACTCTTTCTCGAGTTGACTCCACTACGGATGAAGAATGGCCATTTTCCTGGAATGTTCATCTGCAAGACTCGGCAGAAGTGGATATGTTGCATGAGAAATTGGTGTATATATTAAACGAAAACCCCAACATTGAATGTAGAATGACTATGGATTTCGATGCGACAGGGGTCCACACTCAACCTTCCACTTCCAGCCAGCCTGAGCCTCAGCTACAGCCGAAGAACTTTACACATCTTTACACTCCAATACGGCCGGAGGATGTGGTTATCAGCGAGGCAGACTCTACTACAAGCTATATTGAGCCAACAAATTGGAAGCTTGTTGTTGACACCTTACACAAGGTCGACTTAGTATGTGACAAATTATAGGAATTGATGATGCAAGATCCTGGTCTTCGTTTTAAAATTGATTTGTTTTTCATCTGGGGAGCACCTGCACTGGGCTCTTCGTCTGACAGCTCTCTAAGTACAACGGACGAGGAGGAGGAGGACGACTAGTTATCTTTTTTAAAACTCCGTTTGGATGGCCTTGACCTTTCCTTCTCCACTGAGTTTATTTAAGGTGCATTCTCAATGACTGCGGCATCATTTCATCGCGCACCTTCACCACAGCAACATGGAGAGTCAACTCAACTACTGTTGCGAACAGAAATGTTTTTCATGGTCAAATGACATTGATGTTGCGGATGGCCTGGCGTGTAGAAAATGTGAAGCTTTTGGTCAATGCATGTGTAAGTGCAAGTCTTGGAAGAAGCCGAAACCAGAGTTGAAGACATTCCATGTGTACCAGATGAGAGGGCATAAGTACACTTGTTGCCCTGAACGTTGCATTGAATTCACACTAAAACAGCTAACTGGCTGCAAATTGTGCAACAATCATTTTGCAGGTTTTTGCAAACATTATTTAGGAGCCTGTCAGTACAGATCAACTTGGCATACAGAAGCACTCACTATCAATGAAATCGCTATAGATACACAAGAGTAGTCTTTCTACTCTTTTCTTTTTTAAAACTCCATTTGGATGACCTTGACCTTTCCCCCTCCACTCACCTTAGTTTATATAAACCCCATTCCCACTGACCACAGCATCACTTCATCGTGCTCCCTCGTCAAAGAAACACCAACTATGGAAAGTAAGCGCATCTCGTGTTGCGAGCATAGGTGTTTGGAGATACAAGGCGTCACATATTGTGCAAAGAAGCTTTGGGAGGAAGAGACGGGGACAACCTATTGCTGTGAGGATAAGTGTTTCCTCTTACCAAAGTGGCAAGTGGATGGGCTGGCCTGCCGGCAATGTGAATGCTTCGGATGTTGCAGGTGTAGATGCAAGAACCAACAGCTGCCACCACCGGTACTACAAACTTTCAAAATCTACAAATCCAAATACTTTTATACTTGTTGTCCGCAGCGGTGTATTAAATTTCACTTCTCCAATCTTACCAATTGTCGGAAGTGCTACGGACAACCTGATGGGTGGTGCACCTGTTTTCTGGACTCCTGCCGCTACAGATCGGATTGGCTTACAGATCCGTTGGAAATTGATGAAGTCGCCCAGGAAGCACAAGAGTAGTCTTTCTACTCTTCAACTTTTTTAAAACTCCATTTGGATGACCTTGAGATTTCCCCCTCCACTTCCCCATATACCTAGAGTACACAGAGCCTGACAGTCAGTCACTCGGTGGCTGTCGTGGGGTGCGCATCGGTGTCGGCGCTCCATTGTTAGGTTTTCTAGGTCACGGTAATATCAAATTGTTGGTGTTGTGCTGGTTCAAGGTCACCTGAGGGATAACCGATTGCCCATTTAGGCAGAGTCATGTCAGAAACTCGAGTTTAACTTGGCACTTTTGCCGTTTCTCGTCGAAAATTCGCTCCAAGTGGTCAAGGTCACGGGGACTCGGACTGAAACTCGGAGCGTAGTGCGAGAAACGGCAAAAGTGCCAAAAAAATTTAAGTTTCGGCATGACCTTGACCTTAGTGGAGTCGGTGACGTCATTTTGATGACGTAAGGGGTGATGACGTCATCAGCACGTCATTTCTGTGACGTCATGGGTGTGACGTCATGGAAATGACGTCATCGGTGAGGTCATTGACCTCGATGACGTCATCCCTCAGGTGACCTTGAACTGAGCCAGCACCAACAATTTGACACTACTGCCTTGCCTCTTGGGTGCTCACTAAGAAACGATCTTAGAAAATTCCTTCAGGTCTCCACCCCACAGGCCTTCAAAATTTCAATATAATGTTACCCGCATTGCCAAATTTAAATACAAATTAGGAAACCTGCACAGTTGAAATTTGGAGTGATCTCTTTTTTCTTAGATTATAAAAAAAGTGCTTTAAACATCCCCTTTAGGGCTCCGCCCCACAGAAGCTCACAATTACTGTATAGCCTACGTGTTGAAATTTGACATGGACGATTCTCTTTGCTTATAGATACTTATTAAGAAACTGTTTTGCTAATATAGTTTTTGAAGGACTTTAGGGCTCCACCCCACTGGACTTGAGGATTACTTTAGGGCCTCCGGGGTTGAAAATTGACATGAACGTTTCTCTTTGCTCATGGGTACTCCCTAAGAAACTGTTTTGGAAATTTAGTTTTTGAAGCACTTTAGGGCTCCGCCCCACTGGACTTCAGAATTACTTTAGGGGCTCTGGGTTGAAATTTGACACGGACGTTTCTTTTTGCTCATGGGTGCTCCCTAAGAAACGGTTTTGCAAATATTGTTTTCAAAGGTCTTTAGGGCTCCACCTCACAGGACTTCAAAATTACTTTTGGGCACCGGGGTTTAAATTTGAATCAGACGTTTCTCTTTGCTCATAGTTACTGACTAAGAAATAATTATGCAAATTACCTTTAGGGCTCCACCCTATAGAACCTCAATGTTACCAGAGATCCTAGGGGGTTGTTGTTGTGTTGTTATAATTACTTTTGGGAATCCGGGGTTAAAATATGAATCGGACTTTCCTCTGCTCATAGTTACTGACTAAAAAACGGTTTTGCAAATATTGTTTTTTTAAATTCTTTAGGGCTCCGCCCCACAGCTCTTGAAAATTATTCTAGGGCCCACGGGGTTGAAATTTGACGTGGACGCTCCTCTTTGTCATAGGTGTTCTAAAAAATCATATTCAAATGTCCTTTAGGGCTCTGCCCCATAGAACCTCAAAATTACCAGTATAAATTTAACGTGGATGTTCCGTTTTGCTAACAGGTGCTCACTACGAAATGGTTTTGTAAATATAGTTTTTGAAGTTATTTAGTGCTCCACCCCCACCTGACTTCAAAATTAATCAAGGGCCAGCGGGTTTTAAATTTATCATGGACGTTCCTCTTTACTCATAGGTGTTCACTAAAAAACAGTTTTGCAAAAATATAGTTTTTGATGTTCTTTAGGGCCCCGCCCCACATGACTTCAGAATGACTGTTGGGCCTACGGGGTTGAAATTTGACATGGTCATTCCTATTGGCTCATAGGTTCTCAGAACCTTTTCTATTTAAGAAACCTTTACACACTAAGAACAGGTTTTGCGAAATACTTTCAGAGCTCCACTCACACTACGGTACTTCATTGTTTCAATGTCATTCTTAAGGAAGTAGATTTCGTTGCTCTTTAAAAAGATTTTATTACCTATAAAATAAATTCAATCACGGGCGAAGCCGTGACGGGCAACAGCTAGTAAC